>JADBJO010021713.1:0-29103 GCA_016801955.1 Conus betulinus
TCAGCCGCCATCTTGAAAGCAATTCCAAACTTTTTATTTCAAAAACGGTTAATATCAATGCAGTTTTAAAGTGGACTTTTACCTCAGACTGTTTCCTCAGAAATAATCATTATTTTCTTACACCTTATACATCCTTCAATATGTTTCACTGAAGCTGTGAAGGAGTAGGATTGTCTTTATTTTAAAAACGAAACAATGCTTATTTTTACATCAGCTAGGCTACGGGAAACCACTCTGCAATGAAAAGCGAACTTGGTAAGCCGTGTCGCCGAGCAGGCGGCAAGTCGCTTAGTTTCTTATGTAGTTCTGGCTTTCAAATTTGTGTCAGTTCATTCGCAGGAAGGCAAACGCCTCTTCTTTCTTCAGTTTTGCAGTTCTAAAGCATGGTCAGGTCTGCCACAATCGTCATAATCATGCCATCACTAATGAAAAACTACAGTAAACTCAACATCAGACAAAACTTTTTCGTCAACGGGGTGGCAGACACGTGAATGCAGAAACTAGAACAGTTTCAAGAATTACGTCAAGACAGCACCTTCAAGGAACAAATGTACTCCTGCAATCTTAGCTACCCACATAGACCACGTAAGAAATTACTGCCGGAAGTCACAAGTAATAGAATCAGGATGAACGATCAAAAGATCGTTTCGGATAACTTTTCAGGTAAGCAGTTTTAGTGTCTAGTCAAAAGATCAGCTATATTATTAGCCAGCCGGAAAACCCACTTAGAGTAGGACTAGGTCTTTATCCTCACTTTTAGGTCTATCGCTTTCTATATTTTGTTTTTCTTTCATCACAACCCCCACAAAACGGCGTAAAAATCAGTTGGATGATTGTGGCCGTTCATGCAGTAAAAGTAGTTATAAAATACTCGAGGATCAAGCATACACACCAAACGCAGTTGGACAAACAGTTCATCTTCCTGATTACGCACACCCCAGCTTCCACACAGGAGTTTAACCAGGTGTACGCTGTTGCTGGGCATCTCATAAGCACATGCAAAAGATCATTCTCGGAGATTACATAAACTACAGACGGGTAGGATTGGTGGCGGGCCTGGATCTATGCCCCATTATACCCCCAGCCCTCCCCAAAAGGTGTCATTGTAAATGTACCTCATCGTACTCCACTTCCACCTCCCCCCGTGTCCCCCGCCCCAATCCACCAACCTCCATGCTTCCCCATTCAGCTCCCCTCCCCTCCCCCCCCCATTCCCATGCTGTGGGTTCACTTGCACAACATTCTGTGGAGTGACGGTAAAGTGAGTCCAGTAAAGCGACGCCTATACTAGTGATATCCCACCATGGTGACATGACTACTACAGTGACAGGCCATTACAGCAACATGCCATTACAGTGACAGGCCATTACAGCAACATACCACTACAGTGACATGCCATTACAGCGACATACCATTACAGTGACATGCCATTACAGCAGCATACCATTACAGCAACATACCATTACAGTGACATGCCATTACAGTGACATGCCATTACAGCGACATACCATTACAGTGACATGCCATTACAGCAACATACCGCTACAGTGACATACCATTACAGCAACATGCCATTACAGCAACATACCGTTAAAATGACGTACCATTACAGCAACATGGTATTACAGTGACATGCCATTACCAGCAACATACCATTACAGTGACATGCCATTACCGCAACATACCATTACAGTGACATGCCATTACCGCAACATACCATTACAGTGACATGCCATTACAGCGACATACCATTACAGTGACATGCCATTACAGCGACATACCATTACAGTGACATGCCATTACAGCAGCATACCATTACAGCAACATACCGCTACAATGACATGCCATTACAGCAACATACCATTACAGTGACATGCCATTACAGCAACATACCGTTACAATGACATGTCATTACAGCAACATACCATTACAGTGACATGCCATTACAGTGACATGCCATTACAGTAACATGCCATTACAGCGACATACCATTACAGTGACATGCCATTACAGCAACATACCACTACAATGACATGCCATTACAGCAACATACCATTACAGTGACAATATAGTGTTTGCTATGAACGGGCAGTCTGATCACTCACTTGCTCAGTTTCCCAGTGTGGAAATGTATCATGGTGTGTGTGTGTGTGTGTGTGTGTGTGTGTGTGTGTGTGGTGAACAAAGTAAAAAAAAAACCTATGTGCAGTTGTAACGAAACATGCAGCCATTGGTTGCAGAGGTCCAATTTAATGATGACAGATGGAAGATAGCCGAGAAAAAGGAGCAATTACTCTGAAAAAATATAGCATGTAACCTCTTTTAATGGAATCCTTCAGTCTTCTTTTTTGTTTAAGTGAAAGTCTACTCATTTATTTTTGATGGGAAAAAAAGGCTTCAGCTAACAAGTTCAGATGCTCTTCTCTGCCATTTGGAATGTCCCAGTCTGTTTCCTTTCTCATTCTCTCAATCGGTGAGATGTCCTATACACAAAAGATTACGCTGTCCAAACTTTGGCGCAAAAAATGTATGAAAATGAATCGGGAGGAAAAATGTTGGCAAAGAAAAAAAAAAAAAATGATGTAATAAATGTCTGTGAAAGTATGGGTAAATGTTGGCAAAGAAAACAAAAAACTGATGTAATGAATGACTGTCAAAATATGGGTGGTACCTGCCAAAATACACCCCCACCCCTCCCTCTGCCCTGCACCGCCTGCCTACCATGCCATGGGACTGCATTCTTTCCTGAACTGTCTGCAGGGCTGCCGATGCCAGTTAGGTCTTCTGCACTGTGTCACTATCAGGTCAAGTGTGTCATTTGTTTGTTTGCATAGTCTTTATCATGATTTCTCTTATTCCTTTGGGTCTGCCTCATGTGAAACTGTGTGTGGCTATTCGAGCCAGATCAAGTTCAAACATTCACTCTTGTTTGTTGTTTTGTTTGTTTTAAACATCAGGAAGATTTTCCTCTCTGTATGTTTGTGTGTGGATATGCATCTGTTTTAAATCTTCTCATGTGTATGTGGTCATTAGAGCTTCATTAGTTTTGCGCGTACGGCACCTGAGACATTTTCATAATGATGTGTGTCCAGATAAGTGAATATAGTTATTTAGTTTGATAAATCTCATGTTGTTGTACATAAAAGTAGGTTGTTTGTACACTGTGCAAGGTAAAAGGTCAAAGATGAGTCGGTATTGGGGGGGCCAGAATAACTCGGTGGTAGAGCACCAGACTTATAATCTTGGTGATCCTGGAGTTGCGGGTTCGAATCTCCACTGGGCCGTTTTGGTACAGGGGGATTTTTCCCTCAGAGTTAACATTGGTTCTGACTCCATTTCCCACACAGTCCTTCGAATGAGACTATAAACCGAGGTTCCGTGTGTGAACACATGCATAGCATCTTGCACACACGTCAAATCCCATCACCAGCTTTCGGAAGAGAAAGCGTGTTTGGCCGTTGGTATGGATGACACGTTGTACATAGCAAGCACGCTACATGAGAAATGGAAAGAATGAAGGAAGTAAGGAAACTGAGTGAACGATATTGAATGGATGACATGGGAAACGACTGAGCGAAGCACCAGCTGGCAGCTCGTCAGTCGGCACTACCCAGGTAGGCAGCCTGTTGTGTAAACGAGTTTGGATTGTAAAGCACCTAGAGCTTGGTCTCTAGCCGAGGATAGGCGCTATATAAGTTCTCATAATGATAATATCAACTACACCAGTTGGCATGCCAGGTCACTTGACTGGCTTTATTCAGGTGTTACATGGAATTATGATTTGCAGCACACTCAGAGCTTGAACAGTGCATATTATGACAGTAATTTGAGTAGTTAAGCAAACAGACACCCCCCCAAAAAAAAGAGAAATGAAAAACATACATAAATGCCTGAATGTGTCTCTTTATATCTGACCTCCCAGTTTTTCACATTTGATTCCCAGTGTTGGGGCCCGAAGGCCATTTTGATTCTCATTTTAAAATCCTACAGGGAGTTCTGATCATCACCTTTCCAACCTCGCCTGCTTTTTTTTTTTTTTTTTTTTCCCTTGGTAATGTTTAACGCCTTTGCTGTTATTTTACCTTCACAGCAAGGGTGCCAGGCAGAGTAACATACACGTGAAACACACACACATGCACACACACACACACACACACACACACACACACACACACACACACACACACACACACACACACACACACACACACACACACACACACACACACACACATGCATGCATGCACACATGCACACTTGCGTGTGCACACACACACACACACACACGCACACACGCACGCACACACACACACACACACATACACACACGCACACACACACACACACATGGATGCATGCATGCACGTACGCACGCATGCATACACACACACACAGAGGCACACACACACACACACACACTTGAAGATTTACAGGTGCCATATAATTCTTAGGATTGTTGATGGTTTTGATGCTTATGTCATGGTCTCATTGACTTAAGTATTAGGATTGTTGATGATTTCGATGCTTATGTCATGATCTAATCGTCTTAATTCTTAGGATTGTTGATGATTTCGATGCTTATGTCATGGTCTAATTGTCTTAATTCTTAGGATTGTTGATGATTTCGATGCTTATGTCATGGTCTAATTGTCTTAATTCTTAGGATTGTTGATGATTTTGATGTTTATGTCATGGTCTCATTGTCTTCATTCTCTATTTCACTGTGGTGGCAGTGTGTGCTGCCAGCTGTCAGGAAGCAGAGGCAAATTGATTCATTGAGGGAGGAAACGTTGCTTCATTGCTGTCCTGGCCGCTGAGATCGACAACTGGCAGCCAGCCACTGACGCTGGATCTCAAACAGAGGACTCTGGGCTGCTTTCTTCTGCAACTGTAAGTCAGCTTCCAAGGTGAATTTGGGACAGGGAGGTTGAGGTTGCGGGTTCAAATCTCTGCCAGGTCGTTTTGGTACAGGGGATTCTCCCTTCAGAGTTAACATTGGTTCTGACTCCATTTCCCATACAGTCCTTGGAATGAGACTATAAATCGAGGTTCCGTGTGTGAACGCACGCATAACATCTTGCACACATGTCAAATTCCATCACCACCTTTCGGAAGAGAAGGCCAGTTTGGCCGTTGGTATGGATGACATTACACATAGCATGCGCCTTTCCCAAAGTTGGAGTATGGCTGCCTTAATAGCGGGGAAAAAAAACAACAGTCATACACACAAAACTCTGCTCCCTTTGTTGGGCAGATAAGGATTTATATCCTTGCCTTTCTATGCAGGGGGTGTCCGCAGGAGTATCAGCCTGTGTATGCAGAAGAAGAAGAAGATAGCTGTGGAAATGTTTTGTTTTGTTTTTGAAGTAAGAAACAGAACAACCCCCTGCTCCAAATGTTCCCTGTTCCTGGCTCAGTTTGACTAACGATGTGTGTGAAGTCTTCAGACATAGCTCATTCAGTTCAATGCTTTTGCTGCTTTTAGAATGCAGCCTCCACCACTGATTCTTCTGCTGCTTTTAGAATGCAGCCTCCACCACTGATTCTTCTGCTGCCTTGATATTGCAGCCTTCACCATCAAGTCTTTTGCTGCCTTGATATTGCAGCCTTCACCATCAAGTCTTCTGCTGCTTTGATATTGCAGCCTTCACCATCAAGTCTTCTGCTACCTTGATATTGCAGCCTTCACCATCAAGTCTTCTGCTGCCTTGATATTGCAGCCTTCCACCATCAAGTCTTCTGCTGCCTTGATATTGCAGCCTTCACCATCAGGTCTTCTGCTGCCTTGATATTGCAGCCTTCACCATCAAGTCTTCTGCTGCTTTGATATTGTAATCTCCTCCACTGATTCTTCTTCAGTTTTAGTATTGTAATCTCCCCCATCAATTCTTCTGCCGCTTTGATGGTGTAACATCCACCATTGTCACACTGATGGTTTGGGTAGTTACATTTCGGAGGAGGGGGGAGGCATGGGGGTTACAGTGATGACTTGAGTTTTGAAGGGGGGGGGGGGGGGGGGGGGGGGGGGGGTGATGGGAACTGGAAGCAGCTGTTAGGGAGGAGGATCAGTGTGGACAGGAGGGAGGGAGAAGAGGTGTGGGGTGTACAACTGTACAGGGTGGGGAAAGTGGGTTGAGAAGCTGGGGGTGTACGTGTTGCAGGTCTATGATTGTGGGGCAACTCCAGCCTGGGGGAAGCCAGAGTTCCACTCTCTGACAACACACAGTCCTTCCCTGAGCTGCGCCTCCATGCAGGTGGCCGCTGCAGGTGGGGTCAGGGTGCCGAGGCTGTTGCTGGCGCCATCACCCAGACAGTGTCCCCTGCCGCTGCAGGTGGGGTCAGGGTGCCGAGGCTGTTGCTGGCGCCATCACCCAGACAGTGTCACCTGCCGCTGCAGGTGGGGTCAGGGTGCCGAGGCTGTTGCTGGCGGCATCACCCAGATGATGTCACCGGTTTGGCAGGCAGTCTCCCATCTTCTCAGAGGGTCTCAGTGTAGATGGGTGTGTCTCCCATGCCAAGTGTCTGATGGTGGGGATTCAGAGGGTCTCAGTGTAGATGGGTGTGTCTTCCATGCCAAGTGTCTGATGGTGGCGATTCATTTCCTGGTGAGCAGGATGGGGGCGCTGCTTTTTCCCATGGGGCTGATGTGTCTTTGGCTTGCGATGTTGTCGGAAGGAGGTTAGAGGTGTCGCCGTTCTTCCCAGTTTGTGGGACGGAAGGATTTGTGACACCTGCCCAAAGCGTGCTAATCACTGTTGTCTTTCCATGTCCTTATTCTTGTTGCTGGTGGTGGTGGTTTTTCATTTATATTTATGTCCAGGCTTTTCCTTTCTTGTGTGTGTGTGTGCATGTGTATGTGTGCATCTGTGTTTGTGAGAGAGAGTGTGTGTGTGTGTGTGTGTGTGTGTGTGTGTGTGTATGTGTGTTCACCACCGTTATCATTGACTTTTTTCTCTTGCCCTACTAATTCTTTTCTTTTTTCCATTTCAGGAAAATTCCACCATACAAAATTCCTGCTACAAGAAAATACTTACTGGATTTTGATTGGTAGGACCGAATCATTTACCAGCGGCGACAGACAGGGCTCTGTTCGGCATCTCGACTGGATAAACACAACTTTTGTTTTACAAAGGCAGAAACACAAAACTACAAAGACATTCATAAACAAACAAATAACAGCAAAACAAACAAACCCTGTGGAGACACAGGCACTGAGAGTCAAACTGACCACCCACAACAGCAGAATTCTGTTCGTGATTTGGACTGTCAGAATGAGGCTGCTGTTATCACGCAGACTGTCGCCAACGCCGGCGAACCTGATCCACAAACTCCTACAAACCCAAACCTTGGACTTTGAAGCCTTCTCTGTCGGCGACCACCAAGCCCTCGTCGACTACGACCACCTCCAGCAGGGGCGTGAGGAAAACGGTGTTCGTTTCAAACTCGCAGTGCATCTTCGATAACTTGGCGCTGGAAGAGTGGCTGTATGAATACGCGAACCTGGCAGGGTCGGACTACTGCTGATGTGGAGGAACGGACCCACCGTGGTGGTGGGGCGACATCAGAACCCGTGGACAGAGTGTGACGTGCAGAGGGCGCTGCAGAGGGGAATCGCTCTGGCGCGACGGAACAGCGGAGGGGGCACAGTGTACCACGATGAAGGTAAGAGAGTGAAGATGTGATGAAGGTAAAAGGGAGGTAAGAGTGAATGATTGTCGTTTTGTGTTGCTTTTTGTTTTTGTTTTTGTAATCGATTTTGTTTGTAGTTGTCTTCCATGTTCGTTTTGTTGTTGGTTAGCTGATAGGGAAATGTGTGTTAGTTTCGTTACGTGTTCTGTTTTCATGTATCTTGGTGATAATTACAGGAATCTATGCTATGTTCACATTGTTCCCTTGTCCCATGTGTCATTTTAGCTTTCATTGTGGATGCTGTTTTAGCATTGTTTCCTTGACCGTGTGTCATTTTGGCTTTCATTGTGGATGCTGTGTTAGCATTGTTGTCATGTCTGTGTGTCATTTTAGCTTTCATTCTGGATGCTGTTTTAGCATTACACCTTGTCCCATGTGTCATTTTAGCTTTCATTCTGGATAGGGTTTTAGCATTTTTTCCCCATGTCCATTTATCACTGTTCGGTGCATTACCTTAGTTTTCATTCTGCTCGCTGTTTTAGAGTTGTTCCCCTTGTCCGTGTATGAGTTAGGTTTCATTCTGAATGGTGGTGTTTTAGATATGATTTTTTTCCTCCACATGTCATGGTAAGTTTAGTTCTGAATGGTGCTTGGGTGTTGTTTTGCCTTCATGTTCACTGTGTGTGTGTGTATATATATAATGTGAATGCTGTTCTAGTTTTGTTTGTTATTGGAGTGTCAGTGTAGGTTTAATTCTGAATACTGTTTCTAGGGTTGTTCTTCTTCCATGTTTTATTGTAGGTTTAGGTCTGAATGCCATTTCAGTGTTGTTCATCATCCAGGTGTCATTGTTCATCATCCACATGTCATTGTTCATCATCCAGGTGTCATTGTAGGTTTAGGTCTGAATGCTGTTTGGGCATTGTTCATCATCCAGGTGTCATTGTTCATCATCCAGGTGTCATAGTAGGTTTAGGTCTGAATGCTGTTTGGGCATTGTTCATCATCCACGTGTCATTGTTCATCATCCAGGTGTCATTGTAGGTTTAGGTCTGAATGCTGTTTGGGCATTGTTCATCATCCACGTGTCATTGTTCATCATCCAGGTGTCATTGTAGGTTTAGGTCTGAATGCTGTTTTGGCATTGTTCATCATCCAGGTGTCATTATAGGTTTAGGTCTGAATGCTGTTTTGTGTGTGTGTGCTAGGCGCTGTCCTGTCTCACAGAGAGTGCTTTCCCCTGGCTGCCGTACAGGCGGCGCTGCTGGCATGGCATCAGGAGGGACCCCTCCCCCCTTTCCCTTCCACCCCGTTCTCTCCTCTTACTGGCAGACCTCGACCCGCAATATGGCTGGATGTCCCTTCCACTGGATGGCGGCTGTGAATTCACACCTTTTGATTTCCTTCTCTCTCTCCTATCAACCGTCCTGTCACCAGAACTTTGCCAAGAGAGTCAATGGTTGTACCTCTCTCACTCCCTGTCTAGTCCTTCTACTCATAACACTTCACCGAAGGCAGAAGGGTGAGGCCTCCCCCCCCCCCCCCACTCCTGTCCAACCGTGCCAGCTTTTCCCAGTTGTTTTCACAAAGAAGTAGCAGTAATAGCTGTCATCCTCTCTCTCTAATCCTGATGTGAGGCACAAACATTTTACAGCAGATTCCATGAAAACCTTGTTCAGAGATGTCCCGCCTGATGTGATCTTTGAATTCTTGAAAGAGATTGACATTTTGTCATCGGATCTGAGATTTTATAGTGGAAAGATTTTTAACAAATTCGGGTGTGTGTTTAGAAGATGTGTTTTAAAAAGAGTTGTGTGAATGAATGACTGATGAGTTGACTTCGACAGCCCTGATATGGCCCTGTGCGGTCGGCTGGGCTATAAGCAACATTACCTTACCTTGCCCTCTGATTTTGTCTTTTACCAGTTGTGTAACAAAGCAGTAACAGTAACACTGTTACAGGAAACCTGAACCTGTCCTTCCTGATGCATCGCAGTCGTTACGATCGGCGGAGGAATCTTTCGCTTGTGGTTGAAGCTTTGACCTCACAGTGGGACCTTAACCTTGACCTCAACTGCCGTGACGACATTGTATTGGATGGTGTGTACAAAGTGAGAAGAGTAATTCTGTAGCTTTCATTTTTTCTTCTTCTTCTTCTTCTTCTTCTTTCATCTCCTTTTCTTCTTCTTCTTCTTCTTCGTCTTCCTCTTCTTCTCTTCTTCTTCTTCTTTTTGTGTGTGTACCCAGTTCTCTTTCTTGTTGTTTGTCCCATTAAACGTGATTAACTCTCTTGACAATCGGGTGCCCGCTAGCGCCCAACCGGAAATCACACAGCCAAAATGCTGAGCGCCTGCCAGCGCCCGGTAAAACACGTGGCAACAATGGGTGCCGCCATGTTTCTCGTAGAAAAGGAAGTCTCGCGAGAACATGATTTCCTTCTTACTGTAGCCATTTTCTACTGTCTGCAAAAAACCGCGAGTCGATGCGTGCCGTGGTTCTCGAGTTACGAATTTTTAAAGTTTTGAAGTTGAAATGCTGTTTTTCACCATGGCTAACCTTGATTTCTGCCGTTCTATAATGAGATTTAGTGATGGAGATGCTGTGATTTGTAGAATTTACGGCATAAGACTTAGTGAAAGTGCTGGGTAATGAAGCTTAGAGTGACCTAGATTTCGACTGGGATGAGGTTCCAGGTATGATGAGCAATGATTCGGAAGAAAGTTCTGAAGAAGAAGATTTTTTCCCCCCCCGAGTAAATGGCTCATGTGACTTTCTTCAAACTTACGATATAGCAACATATATATTCGTAGGAATTTTTAAAATTATTTTCATTTCATTCTTTCCTTTCCTGTCTTTTAAATTATTTTTTTTAATTGAGCAACCATGCTCAAATTACGGAGTTACCTATCTTGCCGATGGTGTTTTCGGTGTACTAACTAAGCTCAGATAAGTGCATACTGAAGAGGGTTAATGTTGTTTGTATGGAGTCAGTCATAACATGTATGGAGTCAGTCATAACATGTATGGAGTCGGACATAACATGTATGGAGTCAGTCATAACATGTATGGAGTCAGTCATAACATGTATGCAGTCAGTCATAACATGTATGCAGTCATAACATGTATGCAGTCAGTCATAACATGTATGCAGTCAGTCATAACATCCTCAGGATCACGATTTTGAGACTGAGGATCACTCTCACCACAGTCACAAAATTCTTGTCATGTTTCTTGAAAAGTTTTAACGTATTCATATTTAGTAGACTTTTCTTTTTTTTTTTTGCTGTCCCAACCTCTGCGCCACCTCAGAGGCAGTGCTCCTACACTGCTCATTCCGACACCCCATCCACAGCCACACCCCAGTCGGCCCCGCTGCAGCCCCAGCACCAGCAATCCACAGTCAGTGTCAAGTCGTCAAGAGGCAACCCACCGGAGGAGACACTGCACTACTGCCAAGTCACTTTGGTGGTATTCAGTGGCGCCTGTTCTGATCTAACATACGCAGGACACCACCTACTAAGCCCCCTACTGACGACAATAATTGCTTAGTGCGGCGGAGCCAGCATCAGTGAGCTCTCCCTCCAGAGGGCGCCACCACATCCGTCCAATGACAGCCCCCATGGACTCCCTGATACCAGTGGCCCCATTGGAACCAAACCAAGGCCACAGACGTGGAGAGGACATCGAAACTGAGTTCACCATGAGAGCAGGGCATGAAGGGCCACAGAATTTGAGACTTTTTTTTTAATGCTGATCAGTGAGAATGAGGATGATGAAGATGATGCTACAGATTTCCATTTCAGCCTGAGACTACACGACAGGGCTGTACTCTACGCTTCCTTACATAATATATCCCGGTGTCAACCAGTCCTGAGAGATACAGGCACCTGCAGTGTTGGTCAGGAAATTTGAGCAGCACTCTCAGAAAACGCATCCATTAAGTGGATGAAACTCAACTATGTGGTCCCAGTCTTCCCAACTGAGTCCCCAGCAAACTCAACTCTGGGGAGGAGCCGGTCGGGGCAGAAAAACCCACATGACTCTGATGGGATTCATACCCACGACCTCCCAGCCGGGAGTCCGCAACGCTAACCACTTTGCCACGACGGCTGGTCATATTTTGTAGACTTGGTAGAAGTGAGTTCCAGATACATGGCCCAGAGTAAGCTGGGCTTGCTTTGTATTGACCATGAAGTGACTCAAGGGACGGGTCCAGCATCTTTTCAGCCGCCACAGACATCTGAGCTTTTGGGACCTGAGGGTTTCCATAGGTACTGCTATGGATGCTGCGATGCTGCGGAGCCCACCTTGCCTTGCCTCCCTTTTGCCCCATACAGACCTGTGTTTTACACAGTGTATGCTCTCCCTTTGCATCATTTGTTACCTCCCTTTTTCTTTGCACTGACTGTGTCTGCTGCTGGCTGCATCATTTGTTATCTCCCTTTTTCTTTGTGCTCACTGTGTCTGTTGCTGGCTACATCATTTGTTACCTCCCTTTTTTCTCCCCTCCAGACCTGTATTTACATCGTGTATCTGTACCCACAGGTGTCCGGGACAGCATCCAAACTGGGCAGAGATCGGACCTACCATCACTTCACCCTTGTCTTCGATGTCGACAAAGATGTTCTGTCCTCTATTCTTCATAGTCCACTGGTAGGGCAGTTTTAGTAGATTAGTTACTTGAAGTGAGAGAGAGAATACGTTTGTGTGTATGTTATATGTGTGTGTGTGTGTGTGCGCGTGAGCAGTAAAGTGCAAGTTTTCTATGTGCTGCAATCAAGAACTCACTCACAGTTTCTAAAATGGCTTCTGAGCATGTCAGATGATGTGAAGGAGACCAAAAATGTCAGGGCTGCAATGTGATCTTTTGCCAAATCACCGACGATGCCCCCCCAAATCGCACTGAGTGTATGATTTCCATGTTCCCAAAGACGATCATATGTGCATCAATGAAGCACAGATGGTCAACTGGGATGCATGAAAATATCTTTTGGTGCATCATTGCAAGACATGTTGTTTTTTCAAATCGAGTGTTGTGGTCTGTCAGTCATATGGCATTGAGGTAAAGACTGCAGGTGACATCACAGCAGAGTTATATCCCTTCTCTATCCATTATCATGCACACACACACACACACGCATGCCTACTCACATACATGCACGCATACTCACACACACACACACACACACACACACACACACACACACACA
This sequence comes from Conus betulinus, assembly GCA_016801955.1. Classification (NCBI taxonomy): domain Eukaryota; kingdom Metazoa; phylum Mollusca; class Gastropoda; order Neogastropoda; family Conidae; genus Conus; species Conus betulinus. Next base: position 12,840 of record JADBJO010021713.1, read on the forward strand.
CACACATGCACACACACACACTCACACACACACACACACACACACACACACACACACTCTATCACATAATCCGTCTGAAATCACTTTAACCCTCTTGTATTCATAAGGGGCGCAAACGGTAGCGCTCAGACTGTGCGCTAGATTTCATAATGGGCGCAGACGGGAGCTGCCCGCCGCATGTGTATGATGCTTGTCCATCACGTGCTGACGCCGTGAAAATGCTCGGAGGGCCACTAAAAGTTGTTGGGGATTTCCCAGTAATGTGGCAGCACTATTTTTGGATGCTGGCCTCACTTCCATTCTCTAAGAAAGAGGAGAAACTGCAAATGAAAGAGTTGTGTGTGAGAGTGACCGATTTTCACAATGGCGTCGTCTGCTTACAACAGCGAGTTTGATGAAATTCCTGAGTATTCAGCGGAGGAGTGGGATCAAATTATGCAAGAATTAGAGAAGTATGAAAATGGAGAGTTAGGAGAAGAGAACGATGTTGAAATTGGTACCAGTAAATGAGAAGTGGTGAAAGCGACCCCGAGAACAACGTGCTACTCACCACTCTGCAAAACACATGACGACCGGCTACACATCCGGCCAACATGGCCACATTCCAACAGCCGACAGGCCCTGTGCACTCACTGCCAAACACTGCCACCACATTAGATTATTCCTTTTTTCTACCTCTCACATTTTTTTCCAACTAGTAGCAGAAGAAACTAACAGATACGCTCAACAAAAACAAGCAGATAAGGGCACGCTGGACTTCCTATGGTTCGGCGCAACACCTGACGAAATGCGGGTCTATGTTTCTGTACTGATTATTCCGTATGACAACGAAGGGACGCCGCGTAGAAACGTCATATATGTGTTCTTTCTGCCAGGTGCCTCTATGCTTTCAAAGGAATGACTGTTTCTGTGACTACCATGCGCAGAATGTGGCTCAACAGTTGGGCAGTTGGCTAGTCTCTGTGTTTTGTCTGTATGTGTATATATGCTTACCTGTAGTTTATGGTGACAGTGCTTCAATGACGCTTGGCAGTGACACTGTACTCAATGTCCTCACTGTACAGCTATACATTGTGTAAATACATATTACATGGACATGTATAAGGTGCTTAGAACAGTGACAGAAAAACAATGAGGAACTGAGCTTGAATCTACTTACAGTAACTGTTCAGTAGTGACAATTGACACTAGTTGTGTGTGACATTCTGTGGATTACCTATGGGGACTGACAGGCGGACAGAAGACAGATCATCTCAGTTAGGCCGAAGCTTTCATTTTTACAACACTAACATGCATGTGCATGGGATAACTGCATGTTGTTGTGCTGTATTAGAATTGTCAGTGTCGCATGTGACACATTGGGTGACATTTTCTGTGACAGTGACACGACCTTTCACCTCGAGACACACAAAATCTTGCTCACAGTATAGAACAAAGCCTTGTGACCATGCATGCAGAATTTCGAAGCTCTGGAGGTTTATTCTTGGCTGTGGTGAAGCATGAACCATACATATCCATTTGAAGGCTAAATTCATCAAAAATATCTGAAAACTAGGGGGGAATTTGTCCTCAGAGAATCTGAATACAAGAGGGTTAAGTGGGAGGACGTTAAACTGAAGAAGAAACACACACACACACACACACACACACACACACACACACACACACAGTCACACACACACACACACACACTCACACACACACACAGAGCCTGGTGTCAAAAGGTCACCTGGACAGTGGCTCCACAAAGGAGAAGATAACTGTTGAACTGTTGAAGTGAGTCCCCCAGTGCCATGGCCTACGCCTGCTACAGTCAGTAAACCCCTGCTGCCGAACATGATGAAACAATGCTGAGGACTCCCTCCCTCCCCTCCTCTCCCCTGCCCCCCCCTTCTCCCTCCCCATGTTTTCCCCTCCCACCCACCCCCACCCCCCTCGTCCCTCAAAAAAAAAAAAAGAAAACCTCCTGACCCTCTGAAGTTTCCAATAACCCCCCCCACCCCCCACCCGTTCCACTCCTTCAGCCTTATGGACCCCCCCCACCACCCCCCCCCCAACACCCCCCCCCCACCTACCCCCCCCCAAAAACAGCTAACCTAGCGCTCTGGAGTTTAAAAATGACGCCCCCCTTCCTCCATCCCCATGTTCCACCAACGCCCTCCCCTCCCCTTTTAACTCCTCCCCCCACCCCCCCCCCCCCCCCCCCAAAAAAAATCTGATCCTGGTCCTCTGGAGTTTCAGAATGATGCCCCCCCCCCCCCCCCCTTCCTTCCTCCATGTTGTTCCCACTTTCACAACCCCTACCTTCAGGTGGGTGTGTTATGGGTACATTCGGGTGGGTATGTTATGGGTACATTCAGGTGGGTATGTTATAGGTACATTCAGATGGGTATGTTTATGAGTACATTAAGTTGGGTATGTTACAGGTTCATACAGGTGGGTATGTTATGAGTACATTCAGGTGTGTATGGTACGGGTTTCATTCAGGTGGTATGTTTATGGGTACATTCAGTTGCGTATGCTGTAGGTTCCTTCAGGTGTGTATGTTACGGGTTCATACAGGTGGGTATGTTATGGGTTCATTGAGGTGGGTGTGTTATGGGTTCATTCAGGTGGGTGTGTTATGGGTACATTTAGGTGGGTGTGTTATAGGTACATTCAGGTGGGTATGTTATGGGTACATTCAGGTGGGCATGTTATGGGTTCATTCAGGTGGGTATGTTACAGGTACATTCAGGGGGGTATGTTATGGGTACATTCAGGTGGGTATGTTATGGGTACATTCAGGTGGGTATGTATGGGTACATTCAGGTGATATGTTATGGGTACGTTCAGGTGGGTATGTTATGGGTACGTTCAGGTGGGTATGTTATGGGTACGTTCAGGTGGGTATGTTATGGGTACGTTCAGGTGGGGTATGTTAGGGGTATGTTCAGGTGGGTATGCTTGTGGATGTGTTTGGGGGTTTATTCAGGTGTGTTGGTGGGTTCTTGCAGGTGGCTGTGTTTGTGGCTCATTCAGGTGCTCGGTGGGTTCTCTTGCAGGTGGGTGTGGACACAAAAGCCACCAGGAGCATTCCCTCCCCCAGTGAAGAACCTGACAGAAGACGCTCCCGACTTGACCTTTGACACACTTGTTAAGGTCATAGGTCGGCACTTTTCTACAGGACAGTCATGCCAAGGTATGTCATGGAAAGGAAGATGTTGCGAGTTTAAGCTGAGCTGATGTTGTCATGGAGACACTGCAGCCTCGATGTGGATCAGACCTAGCTCTGAAAATGAAAGGCACTCCGTCTGGGATTTGCTGTTGAAGTTCAGATACCAGTCGTGACATAAAGCTCTCAGGTGTTGACAGAAATTGTTGGCATCAGCCGCTCCCGTTCCACTACTGGAAGACCTGTAACTGGTAACAACCCTACTTTCCCCTTTTCCCTGGCTAGCTATGGTAGCCCTTGTGTCTCAGCCTTTTAAACCCTTGTGTCTCAGCTGTCTTAGCCCTTATGTCTCAGCTGTCTTAACCCTTGTGTCTCAGCTGTCTTAGCCCTTGTGTCTCAGCTGTCTTAACCCTTGTGTCTCAGCTGTCATAACCCTTGTGTTTCAGCTGTCTTAACCCTTGTGTCTCAGCCATCTTAACCCTTGTGTCTCAGTTATCTTAACCTTGGTTTCTCAGGCATCTTAACCCTTGTGTCTCAGCTGTCTTAGCCCTTGTGTCTCAGCTGTCTTAACCTTTGTGTCTCAGCTGTCTTAACCCTTGTGTCTCAACTGTCTTAACCCTTGTGTGTTAGCTGTCTTAACCCTTCTGTCTTACCCCTTGTGTCTCAGTCATTTTAACCCCTGTGTCTAAGCCATCTTAACACTTGTGTCTTAACCCTTGTGTCTCAGCCATTTTAACCCTTGTGTCTTAACCCTTGTGTCTCAGCCATCTTAACCCTTGTGTCTCAGCCATCTTAACCCTTGTGTCTTAACCCTTGTGTCTCAGCCATCTTAACCCTGTGTCTCAGCCATCTTAACCCTTGCATCTTAACCCTTGTGTCTCAGCCATCTTAGCCCTTGTGTCTCAGCCATCTTACCCCTTGTGTCTCAGCCATCTTAACCCTTGTGTCTCAGCCATCTTAACCCTTGTCTCAGCCATCTTACCCTTGTGTCTCAGCTGTCTTAACCCTTGTGTCTCAGCTGTCTTAACCCTTGTGTCTCAGCTGTCTTAACTCATGTGTCTCAGCTGTCATAACCCTTGTGTCTCAGCTGTCTTAACCCTTGTGTCTCAGTCATCTTAACCCTTGTGTCTCAGTTATCTTAACCCTTCTGTCTCAGCCGTCTTAACCCTTGTGTCTTAACTGTCTTAACCCTTGTGTCTCAGCTGTCTTAACCTTTGTGTCTCAGCTGTCTTAACCCTTGTGTCTCAACTGTCTTAACCCTTGTGTCTTAGCTGTCTTAACCCTTCTGTCTTAACCCTTCTGTCTCAGTCATTTTAACCCCTGTGTCTAAGCCATCTTAACACTTGTGTCTTAACCCTTGTGTCTCAGCCATTTTAACCCTTGTGTCTTAACCCTTGTGTCTCAGCCATCTTAACCCTTGTGTCTCAGCCATCTTAACCCTTGCATCTTAACCCTTGTGTCTCAGCCATCTTAGCCCTTGTGTCTCAGCCATCTTAACCCTTGTGTCTCAGCCATCTTAACCCTTGCATCTTAACCCTTGTGTCTCAGCCATCTTACCCCTTGTGTCTCAGCCATCTTAACCCTTGTGTCTCAGCCATCTTAACCCTTGTGTCTCAGCCATAATAAACCTTGTGTCTCAGCTGTCATAACCCTTGTGTCTCAGCTGTCTTAACCCTTGTGTCTCAGCTGTCTTAACCCTTGTGTCACAACCCTTAGCAAGTGCCCCAGTCAAGTGCAAGAACAAGGCGTGTGTCTTGCTGTCATTGTCGTTTGTCTGACCGTGTGGTTGTCACCCTGGCCCAGTGTCCAGGCCGGAGGTGCCAAGTTCAACGCTCACCTGACCGGCAGCGCTAGGTTTCAGCTGCTCACCTGACCAGAGGCATCGGAGCTTGTTCTTTCCCTCCAGCAGTTCACTCCATGCTGGGCTTTGAATGCTCGCTGAGGCTTAAAAATTTTAAGGACTGTGTCTGCCAAACATGAATGAACGAATCACAAAACAAAAACATGACGCGTTTCGACCTCATAGGTCTACCTCAGGCAAGACAAACAACACTCAGGACAACGAAAATGAAGAACGAGCATCACTTATTGAATTCGGTGTCGAATCGCCCATCGTGGAAACGCGTTGTGTTTCGTCATGTGTGTTTGTTTGTTCAAGTTCGGCGGATGCAGTGCTTCAAAATTTTTTTGGAAAAGATTTGTTCAAATCTCCTCCTGCAGTTAAGATAAGATAAGATAATGTTGCTTATAGCCCAGCTGACCGCAACCGTCTGCAGTTGCCTTAATGCATGTAAAAAGGAAGTGAAGAGTACAGGTCTGCTGTGTGGTCTCCGACCTGAGCTGGATTCCATAGCATCACCTCCCTCGTCCTCCTCAAACACTGTGGCCCGTCGACAGCGTGGTTCAGCTCCTTTCATTTTGGAAAGGAACAAGAATCATGTTGTTTAAAAGGACTAGGGTTCAAATAGGGAAACATGAAAATATGGTGTGTGTGTTTGGTGTGTGTGTGTGTGTGTGTGTGTGTTTGGTTCTCTGTGTGTGGCGTGTGTGTGTGTGTGTGTGTGTTTGTTTGGTGTGTGTGCATGTGTGTGTGTGTGTGGTGCGTGAGTGTGTGTTTTGGTGTGTGTGTGTGTGTGTGTGTGTGTGTGTGTGTGTGTGTATGGGTTGGTTTGTTCGTTAGCAGATTCATTGGTTGGTTGGTATTTTGTGTTTTATGGGGAGGTGGGTGGGTTTTTTTTGTTGTTGAGTGAGATGGATGGATGGTTGGTTGGTTTGTTTTTTTTTTTTTTTTTTTTTGGGGGGGGGGGTTGTTTGTGCGCACATGTGTGTTGTATATATGTGTGTGTGTGTGTGTGTGTGCGTGTGTGTGTGTGTGTGTGTGTGTGTGTGTAATGTGTGTATGTGGTTTGTTTGTTTACTTTGTTGATTGGACTTTTGTTGTTGTTGGTTGGTTGTGGCAGTTTTTATGGTTGTTCTTGTTTTTTTGGTTGGGGGGGGGGGGGGGATGAAGGGTCACTTTGCGTCAAGGACAGCAGCATTCTTTGTTAGGATGGCAGAGCTGTTGGGGGGGGGGGGGGGGGTGGAGTGGTTCTTTGTTAGGATGGCAGAGCTGTTGAGGGGGGGGGGGAGTGTTTCTTTGTTAGGACGCAGAACTGTTGCTGTTCCACCTCTTGATCTCCCGACTGGTTTCACTGTGGGAGCCAAGTTACTTCCCTTGGTTAAAGTTCAGGTCTTCTCGAGTTGTGTTGGAAGATTTTGTTACCTGCATGTTTTTGGCTTTTCCTTTTTTTTTTTTTTCTTTCTTGTCCTCAGGCAAGATGTTAAAGAAATACATTCCTTTACCTTTTTTTTCCATTCAGTAAACATGTTGCCGGCTCTCTCTCTCTCTCTCTCTCTCTCTCTCTCTCTCATTGTCTGTCTCTCTCTGCCTACCTGTCTGTCTCTCTCTCTCTGACTGCCCTGTCTGTTTCTTTGCCTGCCTGTCTGTCTCTCTGTGAGTCTCTCTGCCTACCTGTCTGTCTCTCTGTCTGCCTGTCTGTCTCTCTGTCTGTCTCTCCGTCTGCCTGTCTGTCTCTGCCTGCCTGTCTCTGTCTCTGCCTGCTTCTTTGTCTGCCTGCTTGTCTCTCTCTCTGTCTGTCTGTCTCTCTCTCTGTCTGATTCTGTCTGTCTGTCTCTTTGCCTGTCTCTCTCTCTGTTTCTCTCTGCCTGTTTGTCTCTCTGTCTCTCTCTCCATGTCTGTCTGCCTCTCTGTCCGTCTGTCTCTCTCTCTGTCTGTCTCTCTGTTTCTCTGTCTGTCTGACTCTGCCTGTCTGTCTGTCTGTCTCTCCCTCTCTGTCTGTCTCTCAGTCTGTCTGACTCTGTCTGTCTCTCTGTCTCTCTCTCTGCTCCTCTTTCTGACTGCCTGTCTGTCTCTTTGCCTCTCTCACTGTGTCTGTCTCTCAGTCTTTCTGATTCTGTCTCTCTGTCTCTCCAATTCTCTGTCTGTCTCACTTGGCCTGTCTGTCTCTCTCTCTCTCTGTCTGCCTGTCTCTCAGTCTGTCTGACTCTGTCTGTTTTGTCTGTCTCTCAGTCTGTCTGACTCTGTCTGTTTGTCTGCAGGAATTGGCAACAGTTGATCCAATGGACGAGGACCGGTTTCCCGGAGTGACCCGGATACGGCATCGCCTTGGCTCCTGGGAGTGGATCTGGGGGAAGACCCCGCCTTCACCATCACTCGCACTTTTGCCAAAACGACCCAGGACAGCAGCGGCCCGTATCGCCACTTCACCCTGAGGCTGGCTGTGGTGGTAGAGAAAGGGAAACTGCACGACCTTTCTCTCACTTTGTCCGCAAGATCGCGCCAGGGTGACACAGACGTCCCCTTGCCGTTCCGTCTTCTTGAGGTGGCGGAGGTGGCGGGAGAGAGGCTGGAATGGGCGGCGATGAGCCGCTTGTGGGAGAGGTGTTGGGGGAGGGTGAAGGAGGAGGAGGGGCAGGAGGACTACGACTTGCTGCGGTGGGGGTTGGAGTGTGTGATGAAGTGTGTGCCTGTGGGGTGGCGGGAGGTTTGACACGGTCCACTGTCGGGACCGGCTGTGTGTCATCGTGTTTTGGGTGCGTGTAGGTCACCTGTCCTTAGATGTTGATCAATTGTGTCATCGTTCGATGAGTGCGTGTAGGTCACCTGTCCTTAGATGTTGATCATTGTGTCATCGTTCGATGAGTGCGTGTAGGTCCCTGTCCTTAGATGTTGATCAATTGTGTTTATCGTTTGATGAGTGCGTGTAGGTCACCTGTCCTTAGATTTTGACTGATCATGTCATCGATTGTTAAAAGAGTGCTTGTAGGTCACATGTCCTTAGATGAAGACCATTTGTGTCATCATGTGAGTGTATGTAGTTCACCCTGTTCTTTGATGAAGACCATTTGTATCATCGTATGTTGAGTGCGTGTAGATCACCTGAACCTGACCGTTTGTGTCGCCATGTGTTGAGAGTGTGTGTAGATCACCTCACCTGACCGTTTGTGTCGTCATGTGTTTGTGTGCGTGTATGTCACCTGTCCTGACTGTTTGTGTCATCAATTGTTGAGCGTGTGAAGGTCACCTTTCCTTTTTTTGTTTCTGCGTACGCAGGCTGATACTCCTGCAGACACTCCATGTACAGACAAGCAAGGATTAATCCCATCTACCCAACAAGGGGAGTGGAGTTTTGTGTGTATGACCGTTTTTTTTTTTTTTTTTTTTTTTTTTTTTTTTTTTTTTTTTTTTAAATCCCACCATTATGGCAGACATACTCTCAGGGAGCCCAGTTCTTTGATGTTGACCATGTGATGAAGCATGGCGTCCATGTGTGTGGCTGTTCTTTGATGCTGACCATGTGATGAAGCATGGCGTCCATGTGTGGCTGTTCTTTGATGCTGACCATGTGATGAAGCATGGCGTCCATGTGTGGCTGTTCTTTGATGCTGACCATGTGATGAAGCATGGCGTCCATGTGTGGCTGTTCTTTGATGCTGACCATGTGATGAAGCATGGCGTCCATGGTGTGTGTGGCTGTTCTTTGATGCTGACCATGTGATGAAGCATGGCGTCCATGTGTGGCTGTTCTTTGATGCTGACCATGTGGTGAAGCATGGCGTCCATGTGTGGCTGTTCTTTGATGCTGACCATGTGGTGAAGCATGGCGTCCATGTGTGGCTGTTCTTTGATGCTGACCATGTGGTGAAGCATGGCGTCCATGTGTGGCTGTTCTTTGATGCTGACCATGTGGTGAAGCATGGCGTCCATGTGTGGCTGTTCTTTGATGCTGACCATGTGGTGAAGCATGGCGTCCATGTGTGGCTGTTCTTTGATGCTGACCATGTGGTGAAGCATGGCGTCCATGTGTGGCTGTTCTTTGATGCTGACCATGTGGTGAAGCATGGCGTCCATGTGTGGCTGTTTCTTTGATGCTGACCATGTGGTGAAGCATGGCGTCCATGTGTGGCTGTTCTTTGATGCTGACCATGTGATGAAGCATGGCGTCCATGTGTGGCTGTTCTTTGATGCTGCCCCCATGTGGTGAAGCATGGCGTCCATGTGTGGCTGTTCTTTGATGCTGACCATGTGGTGAAGCATGGCGTCCATGGTGTGGCTGTTCTTTGATGCTGACCATGTGGTGAAGCATGGCGTCCATGTGTGGCTGTTCTTTGATGCTGACCATGTGGTGAAGCATGGCGTCCATGTGTGGCTGTTCTTTGATGCTGACCATGTGGTGAAGCATGGCGTCCATGGTGGCTGTTCTTTGATGCTGACCATGTGTGAAGCATGGCGTCCATGTGTCGCTTGTTCTTTGATGCTGACCATGTGGTGAAGCATGGCGTCCATGTGCGCTGTTCTTTGATGCTGACCATGTTGATGAAGCATGGCGTCCATGTGTGGCTGTTCTTTGATGCTGACCATGTGATGAAGCATGGCGTCCATGTGTGTGGTGTTGTTCTTTGATGCTGACCATTGTGATGAAGCATGGCGTCATGTGGTGGTGGCTGTTCTTTGATGTTGACCATGTGACTGAAGCATGGCGTCCATGTGTGGCTGTTCTTTGATGCTGACCATGTGATGAAGCATGGCGTCCATGTGTGGCTGTTCTTTGATGCTGACCATGTGATGAAGCATGGCGTCCATGTGTGGCTGTTCTTTGATGCTGACCATGTGATGAAGCATGGCGTCCATGTGTGTGGCTGTTCTTTGATGCTGACCATGTGATGAAGCATGGCGTCCCCTGTGTCGCTGTTCTTTGATGCTGACCATGTGATGAAGCATGGCGTCCATGTGTCGCTGTTCTTTGATGCTGACCATGTGATGAAGCATGGCGTCCATGTGTCCGCTGTTCTTTGATGCTGACCATGTGATGAAGCATGGCGTCCATGTGTCGCTGTTCTTTGATGCTGACCATGTGATGAAGCATGGCGTCCATGTGTCGCTGTTCTTTGATGCTGACCATGTGATGAAGCATGGCGTCCATGTGTCGCTGTTCTTTGATGCTGACCATGTGATGAAGCATGGCGTCCATGTGTGTCGCTGTTCTTTGATGTTGACCATGTGATGAAGCATGGCGTCCATGTGTCGCTGTTCTTTGATGTTGACCATGTGATGAAGCATGGCGTCCATGTGTGGCTGTTCTTGATGTTGACCATGTGATGAAGCATGGCGTCCATGTGTGGCTGTTCTTTGATGTTGACCATGTGATGAAGCATGGCGTCCATGTGTCGCTGTTCTTTGATGTTGACCATGTGATGAAGCATGGCGTCCATGTGTCGCTGTTCTTTGATGTTGACCATGTGATGAAGCATGGCGTCCATGTGTGGCTGTTCTTTGATGTTGACCATGTGATGAGCATGGCGTCCATGTGTGGCTGTTCTTTGATGTTGAACCATGTGATGAAGCATGGCGTCCATGTGTGGCTGTTCTTTGATGTTGACCATGTGATGAAGCATGGCGTCCATGTGTGGCTGTTCTTTGATGTTGACCATGTGATGAAGCATGGCGTCCATGTGTGGCTGTTCTTTGATGCTGACCATGTGATGAAGCATGGCGTCCATGTGTCGCTGTTCTTTGATGCTGACCATGTGATGAAGCATGGCGTCCATGTGTCGCTGTTCTCTGCCCTGAAATGAGGAAACGACGTCAGCTGCAAAGTGAGGCAGCCGCAGCCAGAGATTGAAACAAATCTTTTTTTTTTTTTTTTTTAAATTTGAAGTCAGGTATCTGCCAAACATGAAACAAACGAATCCCAAGACAAAACAGGAAGCCAGGGCATAGCCTTTGACCAAAGAACGACAACTCTTGCCCTATCCTTTGACCAAAGAACAACAACTCTTGCAAACTTCTGCAGTGAGGTGGTAGGTGCAAACAACAAACAAAACAGATCAGGTGTGAAAGTAATTTGTTATCAGAAAGAACCTGTTTTTATCGTAGTCAGTGCAGGATCAGGTGGTTAACTGCTGGCAGGAAGCTTCTGCAATGTGATGGCAGGTGAAAACAACAGGACAGACAACAGACATTAGGAATTTTGTATGCACTGTTTGCAGACAATGCGCTCATATTCTTTGAAAAGTACACCAAAAGTAGTTGTTAGGGTAACAGGTCTGTGTTGAATGTAGACAGATGATACTGATACTTTTAGTGTTTTAACCTTTTCCGCGACGCACTGTGCGATAGTGAGGGCGACTCTGTCGACCCCGTTCATGACGAGCTGTGCCCTGGTGATGGGCAGCACTGCTGTACTGCCCGGACGTGCTGTGCCTCCGTGATGGCACAAACTATAAAAAGTTTCCTGTGTTCTCTCGTCTACCATCTACGGGGATGCACGCTGCCATAAATATTTAGAACAGGGTTCTAGCCACTGGAGGGGTAAGTTTACATGCACTAGCGATGACCTTTGTGACCTCAGAGTAGTCCGAACAAAGAGACCCGTCTGGCACTGGAAGGCAGTGTGGAAATTTCCCTGCTTCACCACCAATATACTCGGGCAGAAGGAGAATGACATGTGGCTTTAGAACTGTTTCAGTAAAGTAGTTCAGAAAACTGAGGGGGGGTAAAGTGTACAAGTTTATCGGAAAGAATCTGAGCTTGATTTTTTATTTGCTCTGTGTATTTAGTAGTTTTTATCAGTCTTATCACTGAAGCAGAAACAGTGAAAAGTGTGTACTGTGTGCAATGATTTAAATGCCTTAAAAAAAAAAAAAAGAATTCACTTGGATTACACATATTGAATACCTCAGGCTTTCTCTTGCATCTGTTCAAAGTAAGAGCGAAGTTTTATGCCCCTTTCTTCCTCATTTGCTGTTGTCATACTAACCAAACACAACGTAAACAAGATTGTGTTCTCCTACATTTTACTTATGTTGTTTCTGTAACAGTAGCGTAGCTATTTACCACCAAAAATGTATTTAATTCTATGCTCATTACAAAGTCGCGCTTTTACCCCCTTTCCGTTAATATATAACAATTGCTTGTTAGGTTTATATTAGGAGATAAAAAATAAAAAAAGTGTGAAAATTGTGCATCTGCAACAGTTGTAAGCATGTGCGGTGCACAACGCATGCAGGGAAGCGATGTTGTTCTGCCGCACTCCTCTGGAAAGTATTAACCTAGTTACTAGTAACATAGTCTTCCACCGCTGTGATGCAAACCAAAGCATGTTTGCCGCAGTGTGGTTTAAACTTTTCTCGTTGGAGTTTCTCGTATTCTGTAGAAAATTTTGGATTTGGAATACTCTCCCAGTCAAATTTCGGGGTACACAGGTCTGTATCAAATGTAAACAAATGAAACTGGTACTTTTAACATAGGTATTAGTAACGTAGTATTCCACCGGTTGTGGTACAAACAACGCATGTTCGCCGCAGCATGGCTTAAACCTTCTTGTTGGAGTACTTTCCATTTATAGAAAATACTCTTATTTTGGATCCGGAATACTCTAAGGTCAAATTTCACGGGTAAACAGGTCTGTGTCAATGTAAAACAATGATGCTGATGACTTTTAACACAGGTATTAGTAACGCAGTGCCACAGCCGCCCGGTTTAAACTTTCTCGTTGGGTGTTCTCATGTTCTGTAGAAATAATCTTACTTTTGGATTTTGGGATAACTCCAAGTCCAATTTCAGGGTTAACAGGTGTGAGGGAGGCAACTCTGACTGGGTGGTTCTCCAAACTCAGATGGCGCTCGTCGAGGGGGGGTCCAGGATCCTCGGCGAGTTGCCAGGTCCACCAGTGTGAGAACTCTATATGGGCGCGAGTGGCAGAAAGGGGATTTTGATGCGGGCAGTTTTGACCCTGAAGGGTTGAGGCATGAAGCACAAGCGACATTGTGGATCAGCTGATGCTAGGCTTTGAAAGCTTTCAGATTTGAAGGGATTCTTTTCACCCGACGAGGAATCAGGTTGAGTTCAAGATATAAACTTCGATTACATCATATTGGAGGATCAGTTTTGAGTTGGAACAATAATGTGAGATTACATAGTAATTTTTGGGAGCAAGGACCACACACACAACTAGCACAAATGCTACCACCCCCCCTTCCCACTCACTCACCTTCACACACAATTACACACACACTCACACTCACACACACACACACACACACACACAGACTCTCACAGACTCTTCTCTCTCTCTCTCTCTCCCTCTCTCTCTCAGAATTTATTGAAAGGATTCTTTTGTTTAATTGTCACTTGCAGCTGATTTTTATTTCCATTTTTGTATTATCTGTTTGTTATTATCATTGTTTTAGTATGAAAGATCATGTGTCTGAAGTCATGTTGTCCCGATGATTCTCCCCAAAAGCATCATGATATTACACTCATCTATGAAAACCTTCTGTTAGAATAAAACTGGTGTATTTGTCTGGTTGGTTGCCTCTGTGTGTGTGTGTGTGTGTGTGTGGTGTGTATGTGTGTTGTGTGTGTGTGTGTGTGTGTGTGTGTGTGCATGCATGCGTTGCATGCACATGCGTGTGTGTGTAAGTTGTATATGTGTGTAGTTCAACATCAACGTAGCCATTTCACTTTCTCTGATTGTTTAATTTAAAAACAAACAACATAACAGCACAATCTCTCTCTCTCTTGTTTTGATACACACACGGGACACAAACTTTCAACATGATGTCTGAAGATACAGGAGATAGCATTTTGTGGAATATATTGGGGGATGTGCCACAGTTTGTGAACCCGCTTTGGTTGCCATGGTCAAGATGCAGAACTGATTTCAAAGAGAAAAAAAAAAAAGCATGAAGAAAAGGAGTACAACAGGAAATTTAAAGGAAGATCATGAAGAAATCAACAGTTGCAAGAAGAGTGCGGTGACCCAGCACACAAAAACGAGTGAAAAACCAGCCACCGTGGCGAAGTTGGTTAGCGTCGTGGATTCCGGCTGCGAGGTCGTGGTTCGATTCCCATCAGAGTCTGTGGGATTTTTCTGCTCCAACCGGCTTCTATACCCCACCCAGAGTGAGTTTGCTACGGGGTCAGTTGGGAAGACTGGGACCACACAGTCAAGTTTCATCCATTTAATGGACGGGTCTCTGAAGAGTGTTGCTCATATTTCCTGACCAACACTGCAGGTGTCTGTATCTCTTGCAGCGCCTGGTTGACACTGGGATATATTAGGAAAGGGAATGTGTAAGTACACAGCCCTCTCATGCAGTCTCACAACGGAATAGAAATCCGTAGCATCACCTTCATCATCTCATTCTCATAGATCAGCAACAAAATTTTATTTGAAAAAGAAACCACAAAAACTTCATCATGATATTTGAAGATACTCACAGTAACACCAGCAACAAAATGAAAGCAAGAAACAAAGCTGTCAATCGCACTTCGTTATACCTTACTGATCTATTACTTTTGTTCACACGTTTGGTCTGTGAGCAGAACTGGACTTGTCTTTTAAACTTAACATTTTGTTTCCTATTTTGTTTGCAAATCGCATTAACTTACACATCATTTGCGATGAACCTGATACAGGCAGCTTCGTTGGTGAGATTTGTAAGCAGCAATGGCTTATTTACAACCGATTGGTTGTTTTATTCATTCCGTCTCCCGTTCGTTTGTGCTGTAAGTATGCATTATCTTGTCGTTAATGGGTCAGTATATATCCGGTCATTCTTAAATTGTTTTGTTACTAATCGAAAAAAGTTGTCAGTGGCTGTATTTTTCCCCCGTAAAACACATGTGTACACACAGACCGGCACGCGCGTATGCACACACACACGCATGCATATACACACACACACTACACACACACACACACACACACACACACACACACACAACACACACACACACACACACACACATTATGTCTCGATATCTCTTTCTCCATCTGTTTATATCTACAGAGAAAGAGAAAGCACTGTACATTTTTAAAGCAATGTTTTAAACAAGTGAACAGTGTACACACACTCGAATGCGAACATGCAAGCATGCACACACACATACACACACGCACACTCAGCAGCGCCCGCACACACACACACCACGTTTCTCTTACTCCATCCGTTTATATCTACAGACAGAGAAGAGAGAGAAAGCACTGAAGCACAATACAATTTTCAAGTGATGCTTAAACGAGTGAAAAGTGTGTAAAACACACATGCGGTGCCACACACACACACAAATACACGCACACCCACCACTCATGCAGCACTTGCACATGTGCCACACAAACACACACACAAAGGCACCACACCCACCACACACATACACACACACACACACGACGCTCCGCCCACTAAATAGCACGAGCACATATTACACACACGTGCACACAACACCTACACAGTCATCTACATAAAAATGCGCACGATGCACATACAATGTGCACACACATACACACGCACACACATGCACATACAACACACACATGCACACACCACATGTCACATACACACACCACATGCACCAACACATGCACATATGTGCCATACACACACATCACATCGCATACACACACACATGCACAAACACCACACAGCACACAAACACACACACACACATGCACATACACCATACACCACACTGCACAGACAACACACAACACACACACACACATGCACACACCCACCACACATGCACAAACGCACCATGCACACACCACACACAAACACACACACACAGTGCACGTTCACCAACGCACATGGTATGTCCAGTGTGCATGCAGGTCAAAACGTCCTCGACACGCTCCAAGTGGAGGCCGGACTGCTGGCACTTTTGGGGATGATCTCTTGCAGCATTGTAGCTTCATACGGAGAAACCGGCGTGGTTTGAACATGGGTCCACAAATGGGCACTGTCTATCACATTAGCTGTCAACATTGGCCCAAAGGACACGAGCCAACTGGTCCACTTTGCCACAGTTCTGAAGGGTTACACACCACTAATTGATTCACCACGGCCTTCCGTTGGTTGTAGCCTGACCATGGGATAAGAGTATTACTTATTCCCCATCGCTCCCATGTGGGCATAGTGCCAATCTACTACCCTTCGCCCTCTCTTCCTCTTTCCCTGCGGGTTCCAGGTCAGGGCTTGGCGTGTGGTGCTGGATGCTGGCTTCCTGAGGGTGTGTCCGATCCAGCCCCACTTCCTTCGCAGTAT
>JADBJO010021714.1:0-5000 GCA_016801955.1 Conus betulinus
TCCGTCTGTATTCTGTTTTGCCTTTCCTCTATTTTTTCTTTCCGCTCTATTATTATTCCGTGTTTCCTTCTTCCTCCCTCTTTCGTGTCCTCGTCTGTCATTTGCTCCCTTTTTGATTTTTTTTTTGGCTATCATTCTTGACACGTTCTTTTTTTTTCTTTCTTCTTGTCTTTGTGACTTCTTCCTTTCATTATTCTCCAGTTTCGCTGTAATTATCATTTTGTTGTCATCGTATTCCTATTTTTCTACCCCTGTCCTGGTGTTGCTTTTTAGTTTTTTTTTTTGTACTTTCCCTTCAATTTTTGTTTCCTTCCCTGATTTTTCATTTTTACGCTATCTCTTTACTCAGCGTTTCTCTTTTTGTCCTTTATTTTCTTCTATTGCCATTTTACTTCGTTCTTCGCTTCTTTCCTCTTTAATTTTACGTAAAATCGGGGGGTGTACTAACACTATCTCTTAAAAATTTTTTCTCATAAGAATTCCTCTCTTTTACTTCAGCATAACCACCACCACACGGCACTACTACTACGAACTACTACTACTACTACTACTCCGACTACCACCACCACCACCAACAACCACAACAACATACCACAACGACGACGACAAGACGACGACGACGAGTAACCACCACGACCACCCTCACCGTTACTTATGGTGTTTATTGAAACTGTGATACGTCACAGCATTACTCAAACGCATGGAAAGTCGTGAGCGTCCAGCAGGGGCGGCCGGGACCGTTGTGGCAGGAGAACCGATGCTCTTTTAAGGTAGGGGGGGAATGCACAACACAGACACGTGAGATACATCTGACACATTTATTGTCCCAACAGACGCGTAGACATGCCTAAGCGATGAGCGGCAAGGGTTGATTCGTCTTTCGATTTAATACCTTTGATGATGATGCTGGCATGTTTGAGACGAAATTACGCTGATCCGTGGAACCGAGCTGTTACATCTGCTTCTGAATTCTGGCTGCTGGGGAGCTGCTGCTGCCTGCGTCTTCGTGTCGGTTGCGTTGTTGTTGCCGGTTGTTGTTGTTGTTGTCAAATGTTGTTTGTGTGCGTTTCACTCTGCTGGTATATGATGATGATGATGGGGGTGGTGGTGGTGGTGTGGGTTGTGGTGGTCGTGGTTGTGAATGGGGGGGTGGTAGTGGTGGTATGGTGTGGCGAAAGCGTTGGATGAAAAATAGTGTTTGCTGGGAACAACGGTAGGGCATAAATGAAGGTGTGCCCATGACACTTGGTGGGTAAGTGTAGTGTGATGGTGTTAGTTGGTAGTTATCGACCGACACCGACTTTTTCGCCAGGAAAGGGGATGAGCTGACAGTCTCGGCCACTAAAGTGTTGTAATACTCATTGTGCACACACTCGTTGTTGAACCGTTCCCGATGGAACACTCATTGAAAGGGAGTCCCGCAGCTTACAGACGGAGACGTTCGTCATTGCTGATACTACCCAATCAAGTCACTCAGGTGCCTTCCGAGAGAGGGACTGTGGACAGGCAGGGCATTAGGGTGCGAAACGTTGGATGTTGAGATGAATAGTAGAAATCACCGTAGAAGAGGGGGATTTATGAGATGAGTGGGGGGGGGTATGGTAATCAGCCGTTGTCTTAAGGGGCAGGGGGTGTGGGACGAGAGATTAAAAAGGCAAAAATAGAATCTAAGAACATCAGCAAAATTGACATGTTCATCTTTCCGCTACAGAGACAAACCAGCACAACAAACAAGCAGTAGTAACGTCTAGTCGGACAGGTTTGTATGAGTCAGGGGGAAAATTTGTTCAAAGGCTTGCTGACCAATATACCCAAAAAAAAGGCAAGAACAATATTTGTCCCTCAAGAAATCCACAAGCAACCACTGACTCTTCGCATGAAGACAGGTTCGTCGACTCGATGCCACGCCGGGGTGTAAGCGCCTGAGAAAAAAAGCAGAGATCCTTGTTCTGAGTGAACTAACAGCTGAGACAGTAAACAATCGGGTTGTCCAAGGGGCAACAACGCCAAATTAAGCAGGTCCTTATTTTTTCAAATAATTATGATCCAAAGCTTTTTTTTTCCTCTTTCCGTTAAATTTGTTTTGCTTGCATTGTTTCAATCATCAATGGACACACACAGCGGGTGTGGAATTTATTTTCGGAAAAGGACCAGTTAACCAGGACTATTGATAAGAGGTGTATACATGTCAGGCAGAACATCGAACTCTTCAAGCGTTCAGGGAGACGGAAACAGGGTCCAAATCGGACAATGATTTCTGACCATACCTCAGACCTGTCTATCAGGCAAGACCCCTTTCTAGAACTGGTTCAAAAGGGCAAATCCCTCATTGTTATCGAGCTTCTATTGCAGCAGGCCATGTTAAGCAAGCAGGGTATTGTTCTCTGACATAATGCTATTTTCGAGTGAAGTTTTTACAAAAAGGTCTGAGAAATCTTCACGACAACAGCTTAAGAAAAAGCTGTTTTACTTTTCTTACCGCATCTCTAAACAGCAAACCAATGTGGTATTGTGGCGTTTAAGGACTGTCCGACAAATAAAAATGGACTACCTTTTGTGTGAGGAGAGAAGGGAGTGAGAGAGAAGATCAGACAGAAGCCAGAGAGACAGGAGGAGAGAGGGAGAGTGAGGTCTATAATGGCCTCTTGTCAAGACGAAGATACAGCAGGAGGAGACAGAGATCATGTAGATACAGAAAGGGAAACACAGAGCCAGAGGCAGAACAGAAACAGAGGAAAGACTAAAACGAACGGGAACGAATGGGGGGAGATGGGGAAAAAGATATTAAAAATAATAAAACAGTCCCAAATCCGGCGAAAGCAATTAAAACGAAGCATAGACTGATATGTAACACGCAAGACATTTCGCGTTAAGACACGGACGAACAAATCTTGACAATTAAAACTTCCGGTGCGAAAAATTGTCAGCAATAGCGAAATCAAGCCGTCACAAGCAGCTAATGATGGCAAGAAATGAAAAGGAAGAAACAGTTACACTGATCTTGGAATTTGAAAATCCAAAGACTTTGTTCAGATTATTTATAGCGGTTGTTGTTGTATTTTTGTAGCCCTTAAAGAGAAAACGGAGGAAAAGGACAGAGACACGAGGAGATGGAAAGAGGAACGCAAGGCCAGAAGAAGAGACAAGAGCAGGAAAGAAAATGAAAATGAAAAACAGGTTAAAGAATTTTGACGAAAAATAAGGTGAGCATAGAGAGGGGATCATAAAGAAACCATTATACACACGGATATAGAAAAAAAACGATCAAGACTTGTACACACACACACACACACACACACGCACACACAAACACAAACACACACACGCACACACACACACACACACACACCACACACACACACAATCGACGCGGCGCCCGGCGCGCAACTAAACACGTACCGCAGGACCACATCTGTGTGGGTGTGTCGGTGTGTGTGTGTGTGTGTGTGTGAGTGTGGTGTGTGTGTTGTGTGTGTTTACGTGCGTGCCTGAACTGTTTGATTTGCTGCCTAGCTGCGGTGCGAGCAGCATCGCATATGACGGTACGTGGGCGTAGTGGGCGTGCGGTGTCGTGCATGGGTGTGCATGTGTGCTTGCGTGGCGCGTATGTGTGCATGCGTGACGTGGCGTTGCGAAAGGGGATAAATGGATTTGAGCTTCTAAATAAACACTTTGTCAGGGTGCTAGGACTGGGGTTGATGGACCGATATAATATATTTTTTTTCACAAAATAGAACTTGGTCGTTGAGAATGTTTGAAGACCTTCCAATACAAACAAAAAAAAAGAACTAGTTCGTGCGGTCTCGGTGTGATAGACCGTCTTTGTGGAGGGCATGGACGTTCCAAATTTGAAAGTACAATGATATTGTAAATAACACAAATGGGAACGCACGAATTGGCTGGTGTGTGTTGTGTGTGTGTGTGTGTGTGTGTGTGGTGTTGTAATTGTGCGTGCGGTTGTGTGGGTGTCGTGTGTGTGTGTGTGTGTGTGTGTGTGTGTGTGTGTGGGTGTGTGTTGTGTGTGTGTAGTTTGTGGTCGAGAGTGCGTGCATTGCGTGGCGTGGCGCACGTGTGTATGGTCATTTAATTTAACGTCTTTCCAACTAATTCGTGCTATTCGGACGATTTTGCGCACACTGTCTCGTGGTGTGGTGTGTGGATGTGGTGTTGTGTGGTGTTTGTGTAGTGTGTGTGTGGTGTTGTGTTGTGTTGGGTGTGGTGCGCGCGCGCCGTGCATGCGTTGTAGTGGCGTGTGGGTGTGTGTGGGTGTTGTGTGTGTGTGTGTTGTGTGGTTGTGTGTGTGTGTGTGTGTGTGTGTGCGCGCGCCGAACGCGGCATGTGAGTTTTTTGCGTGCGTGTGTGCATTCGTGTCTGTGTGCGTGCCTGTTGTATATGCGTGCGCGTGCGTGCGTTCCGTGCTGTGGGTTGCATTTTTTCTTGTAGAACCGACTTTGTGTATAAGTGGCTTGGTTGCGTTTTTCTTTATACACAGTCACAATCCACAGTCACAATCCCCATTAGAGAGGTGGGAACACGTGCAGCCTTGAAGACAAAAAGGACAATTGGTACATCTGACCGGAACGCAGTAAACATGTAAAACAGATAGATATGTGTATTTTAACGCGCTCTGTTTCCCCTCAGTAGTTTCCAGCGAATCAGCGCGGCTGGCGATTGTCTGAAGGGTTGGGGTGGGGACTATGACTATAATTATAAACAAGACATTCAATATCGAAGTACAGTCTTAATATATTTAAACAAGTAATGAAAGCTTACTGCTGTTAACGAAATAGCCCGAAGAGAGATGAGAGAGAGAGAGAGAGAGAGAGGCGTAGGAGAGAGAGAGAGAGAGAGAGAGAGAGAGAGAGGAGAGAGAGAGAGAGAGGAGAGAGAGAGAATACACAGAGTGGCACGCAATGGGCGCGCTCACACACAGCACAGACAGACAAACACACACACAATACACAAACACACACACACACACACACACACACACACACACA
>JADBJO010021714.1:10000-22500 GCA_016801955.1 Conus betulinus
TTTCCGCTACGAATTTAGTAAAATTCGTAGGCAAAGAATATATACATTGTACGTATAATGGATAAAATCCGGATAACGTCACTGAATTGTAGAGGACTAAAAAAACAAATATAAAAGAACATCATTTTTCATTTCTTTAAAAACGGAAAGTTTGATTTGATTTGTCTCCAAGAAGCTCATATAACTGACAGTGATGTATCTATATGGGAAAAAGAATGGGGAGGCAAATTTTTTTTATGGAGGTACCAACAGGAGCAAGGGAGAAGTCATTTTTGTTGCAAAACATTTCCCGGGAAAAGTCACGTTAGCAATGGAACAAAATAGAATCTTGATTGTTTCAGTCACATGTGATAAATATGACTTCTACTTAGCAAACATATATGCTCCAAATAATAGTACTGAAAAAGTGGACTTTTTCAAACTACTGAAGAAAAATGTAAAAAGTACAGTGACAAAAAGTTTATGTTGTTTGGAGACTTTAACTGTGTTCATAGCAATGCTCTTGATATAATATCGGGCAAGCCCCACCGTGAAAATGAGTTCGGGGTCTTAATAAGTTAACGAAAGACCTAGAACTGAGTGATATTTGGAGAGTATTTCATGCTAATGAACATGATTATACATGGCACAGGTGTAGTCCATTTATAGCTCGTAGGCTTGACTATTGCTTTACAACAGAGGATGTATTAAGTGATTGTGTGTGTATCATGTGAACATCTGACCATTCCGAACTCGGACCATAAGGCTGTGAAAGTCGAGCTAAATCAGTGTGATTTCATTCGTGGACCAAGTTATTGGAAATTCAACAATAGTATTTAAAAAAAAAAACCATGACTTTGTGCAGCAATTGAATAGTCTATTAGATAAAGAGCTTAACGACAATATCAATGATAATTTGTCCAATATTGATAAATGGGAAATGTTTGAAAATTGAAATAAGAAATTTTTGTAGCGAATTTGGAAAAGAATTTGTCATGCCAAAAGAAAAACGATTCGCTAAAGTTAAACCTACAGATTTCAGAAATTGAAAAAAAAAGCTAATTAAAGACCCTTCAAGTGAAGAGTCGCAAGCCACATATATGAATTTAAAGCATAAATTAGAATTAAAACAACTGCATTACGCAAAGGGGGCACAAATAAGATCGAGAGTTAGATGGGTCGAAGATGGGGAACGAAACACTAAGTATTTTTGCAATTTAGAAAAAGCTAGGGGTAAACAAAAAGTCATAACAAGGTTGCGTAGAGAAACAGGAGAAGTATTTACTAAACAAAGTGATATTTTACAAGAGCAAGTCTCGTTTTATAAAAATCTGTACAGCCAAACAACAGTCGCAGAAAATGTTACAGAGGAGACTAACAAATTCATCATAGAGTCAGAAGTTTTTCCATGTTTAGATGATGATGATGATGCTGCCTTGTGTGAAGGACTGGTTACCTTAGAGGAAACAACAAATGCGCTAAAGTAAACTACGTAATGGGTCGCACACTGGTTGTGACGGAATTACAGTAGAATTTTTAAAATTCTTTTGGAGTAAATTAGGTAAATTGGTAACAAGCTCTTTTATCGAATCTTTTCATAAAGGCGAGTTATCGTACACTGAAAGACAAAGGAATCATCACTTTATTACACAAAGGAAAAGACTTAGAAAGAGATCAGTTAACAAACTGGAGACCAATTACCTTGACTAATACAGACTATAAAATCCTTGCAAAAGTTCTAGCGGAAAGACTCGGTAAAAAGTTATTCATAAATTAATTAACAACGATCAGGTTGGCTATCTGAAAGGTAGAAATATTGCAACAATTATAAGGTCCATTGATGATGTAATAAACTACTTAAACACACGTAATGAGGGTGGATATTTACTACTAGCAGTAGACTACTGTAAAGCCTTCGATTCAATATCAGAAAATTTTTGTTACATGCATTTGATATTTTTGGTTTTTTGGTGTGGACTTTAAAAGGTGGGTATATGTTCTTAACAACGGTAGTTCAAGTAGTATTAATCACGGAGGCTGGATTTCCGAACCTTTTGAGATTTCCTGTGGTATCAGACAGGGTTGCCCTTTTTCACCTCTCGCGTTTGTACTGGCTGTAGAGCTGCTTGCGATCAAAATTAGAAACAGTTCCATAGAGGGCATTAAAGCTCCAATTCCCCATGGCACAAGCCCAGTTCATAGTAAAATAAAACAAATGGCCGACGACACAACACTTTTTCTGAAAAAACAGAACAGACATGCTTACAGCTTTAGAAATACTAAATGAGTTCGAAAGAATTTCTGGCCTTAGATTAAATACACAAAAAACTAAGGTAATGAGAATGGGTAATAAGAATGAAGATGAAAATATTCCATTTGTTTTGGTCAGGAAAATAAAAATATTGGGCATTTATTTTGAAACAAACAAAATGGCACGAGACATTGAAGACAACTGGTCTCATAGATTAGATGTAATGAATTCCATCATTAAGGAGTGGAGTAAACGGGACCTGAGTATTCAAGGTAAAGTTGTGGTTATAAGACCTTTCTGATCAGTCAATTTATATATGTAATACAATCTATAGGTCTTCCCCATAGTGTACTAAATAAAATAAATACAATACTGTATAAATTCCTCTGGCAAAAAAAAACAAAGTAATAGGAGGGCATTTGAAAAAGTAAAACGAAAGTGATGGAAGGTGAGTATGGAGAGGGGGGGGTCTTAAAATGTTAAACATGCTCGGCTACAAAAATACTTTTATTTACAATGGGCAGGAAAACTGTTTGACGCGACTGAAAAACATAATTGGAGTTTTATTCCAAAATGGCATTTGGAAAAGCTGGCAAAAGGTGATAGAATCTTCCATATCAACTGTAAAGAAAAGATATTAAAGGTCTTGAAGAATAGACAATGAATTTTGGAAAGAGGTCCTAACGACATATTTAGAGCACAAACCTGTTATTAAGATGGAAGATATTAATTGCAACAATTTTCAAAGTCAAATGATCTTCAATAATTCACTACTCACCTACAAGCACAAAACGTTGTTCTTTCCAGCTTGGCAAAAGAAAGGAATTGAAACTATTAAACAGATTATTCATTTTCGAGAAAACCGTTTACTCACTCTGGAGGAATTACAAGACATGATAGGGCAAAACAGAGCAAATATCGTACTAGATTATAACATTTTAATTTAACACTATTCCAAAGACATGGGTTCAGTGGATACAGAACGGAAAAAGAAGATGGATGTCAGAAATGCGAGGCGAGACAGTTCAATAGGAAAGTAAAGGATATTAGAAATTAGTCTGTAACGACAAAAAAACAGTGACTCCATGTGCGTCTCAATTTTGGTTCAGAAAATGTGGTGTCAGGCTAGATACATCTATTTGGTCAAGAGCGAAAGACGTTACAACAGAAACAAGATTAAGAGTCCTGCATTGGAAAATCCTGCATAATATTTTACCCCACAAATATTCTCCTAAGTAAAATGAAAGTAAAAGAAAGTAATAAGTGTTCGTATTGTCCTGACACAATTGATTATATTGAGCATTTTTTCTATGATTGTCCACCTGTGCAAATGTTTTGGTTGTTTATCGAGGATTTTATATACGTAAAAACAGATATAAGAATAAAGCTATCAGTTTTGGACATACTTTTTGGTATAAACAAATTTGACCTCAATCTTGCGAATTACAAATTCATTAATTACATGATTCTTTTAGCTAAGATGTGTATTAGTATTTTCAAAAAGACCAATTCTGTCTTCTCTTTACAACATATTTTTGAAAAAGAGCTAAACATTAGAAAGCGTCACCTCTTCTTTAAGTAGACTAGAAACAGACTATCTGATGCAGAACTCCTTTGCATATTTCTACAGAAACAGTGATCGCTACCATTGGGAAAAGTATGTTAGGAAGCCTGTGAGTTACCTTTCTCTGTCTTTCTCTCCCTCATTCCTTTCCTCCATCTCTTTCTATCTCTCAGTTTGTTGTCTGTCTGTCGGCCGTCTGCTTGCTTGCCTGTCTATTTATCTGCCTGTCCGTCCTTTTTGCTCCATCTTTCTTCTCTCTCTGTTATAGCATGAGAGTGACTCTTCTTTAATGCTCTCTACATGTTCGCTTGTCTGTCTGTCTATCTCTGTGTCTGTCTGTCTGCCTGTCTCTCTCTCACTCTCTGTATGTTTGTCTGTCTGTCTCTCTGTCTGTCTGTCTCTCTCTCTCTCTCTCTCTCTCTCTCTTCAAGCGCACCCTCTCTTCGATCTATCTCTGTCTGTATGTGAGTGTGTATGCCTGTTTGCCTGTCTGTCCGTCTGACTCAGTGTCTCTCTTTCTGTCGTTTTCTCTCTTGTGTGTCTCTTCCCCACCCCCCCCCACCCCCCCACCCCAAATCCCACTTTCTCCCTCCCTCTCTCTTTGACGCCGTCTCTGTCCGACTGTCTGTCCTCTGCCCGTCGGGTCTGACTCTCTCTCTCTCTCTCTCTCTCTCTCTCTCTCTCTCTCTCTCTCTCTCTCTCTCTCTCTCTCTCTCTCTCTCTCTCTTTCTCTCTCTCTCTTTGTGTGGGTGGGGGTGGTGGTGGTCGTGATGGTAGTGGTGGCGTGACGTGAGGAGCGCTCACGCTCTTGGGTAGTAAGATGGGGAGGTCTGTGCCCGTCTCGGCAACTGAAACCAACGATATCCTTTCAGGAGTGTGTACATACGGAATTGGTCACTTATGCTTAAATTTTTGCTTTGGTACCGTGCCTTTAACATGTAATTACCATTGTTAATATGTTTGAGAGAGAGTGAGGGGGGGGGGGGGGGGGGGGGGGGGGGGGGGGGGGGGGGGGGGGGGGGGGGGGGGGGGGGAGAGAGGGAGGGGGGGGGAGAGAGAGAGAGAGAGAGAGTGTGTGTGTGTGTGTGTGTGTGTGTGTGTGTGTGTGTGTGTGTGTGTGCAACACTAAATGAAGCTAGCAGATAACAGATTCTTCATCTCTCTCTCGTTACTTGGAAAAAAACTGAAACGAAAGAAAATAATTAAGTCATTTTGTTTAATCTATATTGTTTTCTTTATACAAGCTACACATTGTCAGAGTGAGTGTGCCAGTTCACCACACATTAGAACAATAACAAAAACCCAGACACTTTGTATCAAACGCCAAAACATTAAAATCTGCAAAATATGTCCATTTTGTAAACGAACAAACAGACTATGCATGGTGTGTAAGGGACTGGTTGAAGAAAGAAAGAAAGAAAGAAAAAAAAAAACAAAAAAAAAAAAAAAAAAAAAAAAAAAAATAGTAGTTGAAATTTTTTCTTTTTATTTCGCTTTTTGTTTTTTTTTTTTTGGCAAATGAAGAGGACAGTGTGAAGCACACCAAAAAATGAAGAGGTGGATTTTGGCCATAGGAAAAAAAAGAAAAAAAATAAGCATTAATTAACTATCATTCATTCATTCATTCATTCATTCATTTCATTCATTCATTCATTCATTCATCATCGTCACTGTCACCAAGGTAATCATCTTATCAATATTAGTACTGGTATATTTTTTTTGTTTCTTCTTCTTCTTCTTCTTCTTCTCTCTTCTGATTATCACACTTATTACTGTTATTATAAGATCATGATGAGGAAGAGGATTTAGCTCACATACTAAGTGGCGTATTTCTCATACTAAGTGGTGTATTTTTGCAAACGTTGTGTTTCCCATACCTGCTTAAAGGTTTTCCATACTAACCGAAGTAAATCCTTATCTGCTTATAGTGGATGATGTAACCTCCCATCCCCCCCCCCCCCCCCCCCCCCCCCCCCCCCCCCCCTCCCGTCCCTTCCCCGAACTAGCTGATGTCTTATCCACACCAAGCGTTGCATTCCTCCACAGTGCCCCGTGCAATGAATGATACATTTTCCCCACATTGGCTGCTGTACCGTCCTGCCACTACTGATGTATTCTCACCCCCAAAAGCTGGTATATTCCACCACGATGGTTAGTGTATTTCCTCGTGATGGCTGATGCATTTTCGTAAGCGGATGACGTTGACCCCCCCCCCCCCCCCCCCCCCCCCCCCCCCCCCCACACACACACACACCACACACACCCCCCTCCCCCTAATGGTTGAAGTATTCCTCCTTAACGGCTAATGTATTCAACCGCACTGGCTGGTGTATTCGCCTGTGATGGATACTTGATCTATAATGGCTGGTGTGTCCACCTACAGAGAGTGATGTATTCCTCCACACGGATATCTCTCTCTACAGCAGTGTACAGCAGTCTGTATGTGCTTTATTTCACCCGATTCTAAGGTTAAGTTATTTTGGGATCACTTTAATCTTATGTATTTTACGTATTATCTGATGTATTTTAATATTATGTATTTTCAGATTCCTGATGATGCTTCTTCTACAAACTCTAAGTCTGGAACTCATCTGCGAGCTGATGGAAGGGTCTGTGGAGGTTCCAGTGACCTGCTGGGGAAGGGCACTGAAAGAAGATCCATGCAGATTTCCCTAAGATCCACATCTGGCGTCCGCCGTCACGTCTTCTCATGCTCAGTCAGTGTGCTGTTTCGCCACAGTGCTTTACCGCGCTACACTCTCTGCTTTACAGGTGCTATAGCCTCTACATTACACCCTTAGAGTCTCGACACACAACAGGCTTACAATCTACATTACACACTTATAATCTCTACATTGCAGGCTTTCAATTACGATAGCATCCTTATGGTCACTGCATTGCAGGCTTGCAATCTCGCATTACACCCTCATAGTCTCTACATAACATTCTAATAGACTCTACATTACATCCATATAGTCTCAACATTACGTTCTTAAAGTCTGTATATACTACATTCTTATAGGGTCTACATTACAATCCCATAGTCTCAACACTACACCTTAATAGTCTCGATGTTACACCCTTATAATCTCTCAATTGTAGTCTCCACATTACACCATTACAATCTCTACATTATACCCTTATAGTGTCTACAATACACCATTATAGTCTGCGTCACGCCATGTAGTTTTTGTATTGACCCTTATAGTCTCTTCACCACAGCGTTATAGTCTCTACATTACACCCTTACACTCTCTACATTACACCCTTATAGTCTCTACATTACACCCTTATAATCTCTACATTACAGCCTTATATTCTCTACTTTGCACCCTTATAGTCTTTACTTTACACCCTTATTGTCTCCACATTCCGCCTTGGAGTCTGTACATTCCACCCTTGGAGTTTCCACATGCCACGCTTACAATCTTTACATTGCACGCTTGTAGTTTTTACGTTACACTCTTATAGTCTCTATATTCCACTCGTATAGTCTCTACATTCCATCCGTATAGTCTCTACATTACGCCCGTATAGTCTGTACATACGCGCCACTACAGTTTGTACATTTCACCTGTACAGTCTGTACATTTCACCTGTACAGTATGTACATCACACCCGTATAGTCTCTACATTGCGCCCTTATAGTTTGTACATTTCACCCGTACAGTCTTTGCATTACACGTTTATAGTCTTTACATTACATCCTTATAGTCTCTGCATTACATCCGTATAGTTTCTACCTTACGCCCTTATAATCTGTACATTTCACTCGTACAGTCTTTACATTACATGTACACGCTTATAGTCTCTACATAACACCTTTGCAGTCTCCACATTACACCCTCAGTCTCTACATTACACCCTCACAGTTTTTTTACATTACACCTCTACAGTCTCTACATTACACCCTCACAGTCTCTGCATTACACCCTCACAGTCTCTACATTGCAACCTTAAAGTCTCTGCATTACACCCTTACAGTGTCTACATTATACCCTTACAGTCTCTACATTACACCCTCGCAGTCTCTACATTACACCCTCGCAGTCTCTACATTACACCACCCTCACAGTCTCTACATTTGCCCCCTTACAGTCTCTACATTACACCCTTACAGTCTCTACATCACACCCTTACAGTCTCTACATTTACACCCTTACAATCTCTACATTACATCCTCACAGACTCTACATTGCACCCTTACAGTCTCTACATTACATCCTCACAGTCTCTACATTGCACCCTTACAGTCTCTACATTACACCCTTACATTACACCCTTACAGTCTCTACATTACACCCTTACAGTCTCTACATTACATCCTCACAGTAACTACATTGCAACCTTACAGTCTCTACATTACACCCCTACAGTCACTACATTACACCCTTACAGTCTATACATTGCACCCCTACAGTCTCTACATAACACCCTTACAGTCTATACATTGCACCACTACGGTCTCTACATTACACCCCTTGCAGTCTCTACATTACACCCCTTACAGTCTCTACATTACACCCTTACAGTCTATACATTGCACAACCCTTACAGTCTCTACATTACACCCTTACAGTCTATATACATTGCACCCTTACAGTCTCTACATTACACCCTTACAGTCTCTACGTTACAGCCTGGCAGTCTCCAGTTGACATTACAAAATTCTGTACATTTGCAGCCTCGCTTCCATCAGCCGACTATCACCACTGCTGTGTACATCATGTGCTTACAGTAGTTCTACTCTCCAGAGTTTTTTTCCTATAACAGTGACAGGAAATCAGATTTGATTTTACAAGTCATTTTACGACAAACTGCTTGTACACGTTGTATTACGTAAAACAGGCATTTCACATCACATGATGAGAAACAGGCTTTACATGTAACACTACCTCGACGACGACGACGACGACGACGATGACAACAGCAACGACATATATCTCCGCATAATTTAACGTAAAACAGGCTCTGTACGTCGCATTCTGTGAAACAGGCCGTACCCATCATGCCATGCGAAACAGGCTTGATGCATCACATGTCTATGAATGTTTGTGTCTAGTACAATAATCAAGAACAGAATGGCAAGGTGATGGTCTGAGTAAATCATGCATTTACATGTATCCTAACACATTTCCATTTGCCGTGTGTCTGTGTAACTGTGTATCTGTGTGTCTGTGTCTATGAGCGTCTGCGTGGGTCTCAAAACTAGTACAATTATAAAGAAGAGAATGGCAAGGTGATGGTCTGATTAAATCATGTATCTTAACACATTGCCTTTGCCATAGCAGTGGGTTGATCAGCATGTGCCATTTGTTTATACCAACAGCAGTGGGTTGATCAGCATGTGTCATGTGTCTATACCAACAGCAGTGGGTTGATCAGCATGTGTCATGTGTCAATACCAACAGCGGTGGGTTGATCAGCATGTGCCATATGTCTATACCAACAGCAGTGGGTTGATCAGCATGTGCCATATGTCTATATCAACAACGGTGGAGAGATCAACGTGTACCCCCATGCACATAGCAACAGCCACACGGAGATCACCCAATAGCAGTATACAGACTGTTTCCATTCTAATCTTTAGCATTTCCGCAAAGTCACAACTCGAGTCACACTTCATCTTGAGTGCATTCACAACACACCGTGACTTTCATCGTGCTAAGATGGGGGGGGGGGGGGGGGGGGGGGGGGGGGGGGGGGGGGGGGAATGCGAAAATGTTCGAGAATGTTCAGTTTTAAATGATGCCTATGGTTCTGTGTTATTAAGGCATGATTTTAGGGCATTTTCAAGATTAGTGTCATGACCTTTCAGCCATCCTCCAAGGTCAAAATCAAGACGAGCTCTTTTTTATACCCCAGTCGATGCCCAAACTGTGCGGTCTTTGGCGAGAGTCATCTTAGAGCCAGTTATTTGATCTTCAGACGACTGTTCCATCCTTCACAAACCCGAATCCCTACTCTCTCCACTCTCCTCCTCCCCCTGCTCTTCCTCCTCCCTCCTTTTTGCCATCCCTCCTCATCCCTCCATCTGACAAAACACGCTCTGTTTCTTCTTCTTCCTTTCTTCTTTTCTTTCTTTTCTTTCTTTCTTTCTTTCTTTCTTTCTTCTTTTTCTTGTCTGTCTGTCTGTCTGTCGGTCTTTTCTTCTTCTTCTTCTTCTTTCTTCTTTCTTTCTTTCTTTTCTTTCTTTCTTTTTTTCTGTCTGTCTGTTTCTGTCTGTCTTGTCTTCGTCTTGTCTTCTTTCTTTCTTTTCTTTCTTTCTTTCTTCCTTGTCGCTCTACGTTGCTGTCGTCGTGTGGCTTCTCTGCTATTCGTACTTCTTCTTTCTTTCTTCTTTCTTTTCTTCCTTTCTTCTTTCTTCCCTCTTTCTTCTTTCTTTCTTTCTTCTTTCCTATTCTGTCTCTACCTTCCTTCCTTCCTGCCTTCCTTCTTGCAGTCTTTCTTTCTTGTTTCTTCTTTCTCGGCTTCTTTAAAAAAAAAAAAAAAAAAAAAAAAGGAAGGAGAGGGCAGGAAGGGAAAGTCTGGCGGGTGAAGAAAGGGAGAGATTCTGTTAGTTTAACAGATTCAATGGCGGTCTGTGTGTTTGTTGAGCAGGCGACTTGCCCAAGAAGCGCGCCAAGTAATGTCTTCAAAGAGCTCAGGAGGACGACTGCTGATTCGATTGGCGCCCGGCGCCCCCCCCTCCTCCCCCATACAATTTATTGAAATCAGTGCCAGAGTGCTGGAGAAATCCGGCCACTGGCGTTTTGCAGCACGGTCCTTCTTTTTTCCCACAGGGCCCTTTCTTTACACACGGGTTTGCCTTCTTCAACATGGCCGGTTCCATTTTGTGTTGCGATTTCTTTCTTTTTTCTTTTCTTTTCTTTTCATTTCCTTTTCTTTTCTTTCGTTTGTCTGTCTGTTGGTTACTTGTTTGTGTCCTGTTATATTATTTTGTTGCTTCCCCCAAATGGCCGCTCTTCATATAGGTATTGAGCGTCTTCATGGAATGTTCCCAGGCTCTTGGACCAGCTTGAAATCCCACTTTTTTTGCCTCTCAGCTCTTGTTTCTAGCACCCCTGCTGAAAGGCAGCGCATAGAGGATGTTGTTAGGACGACTGGAATAGAAAAAAAAAAAAAAAGAATCTTTCCATTTTCTGCTGGGGGAAAAAAACAAATCCCCCCCCCACCCCCCCCCCCCCCCCCCCCCCCCCCCTTCCCTTTGAATTTTGTTGGATATTTTCAGGCAACAAGAGCAGATAAGGTGTTGTTAAAGCCTGTTTTCAAATAACAATGAAGGTATAACCTGTTTCACATAAACGTTATGTGCAAAGTTCGTTTCATGTAACGTGATGTTTAAAGCCTGTTTCACGCAGCGCCATGTGCAGAGCATGTTTCACGTAATGGTATGTAATCATCAGCTTCACATAGCGTACTCTGTGAGGTCAATTGCGAATGGTGTAATGCTAAAAGATTATTTTTTTTTTATAATGTGATATGGGTGTAGGACACGTGACTCGCCCTTGATCACTTCATCGCCATTGGTATAGACACGTGGCAAATGGCCATCACTCCACTGTTATTGTATAGACATTGACACATGTGAACACTCGATGCTATTGGCATAGACATGTTACAAATGTTGATCACTCCACTGCTATTGGTATAGACATGTGACACATGGTGTGATCACTCTACTGCTTTTGGTATAGACACTGACACATGGTGATCACTCCACTGCTATTGGTACAGACACGTGACACATGATGTTCACTCCACTGCTATTGGTACAGACACGTGACACATGATGTTCACTCCACTGCTATTGGTACAGACACGTGACACATGGTGATCACTCCACTGCTATTGGTACAGACACGTGACACATGGTGATCATCCCACTGCTATTGGTACAGACACGTGACACATGATGATCACTCCACTGCTATTGGTACAGACCACGTGACACATGGTGATCATCTCCACTGCTATTGGTACAGACACGTGACACATGATGTTCACTCCCACTGCTATTGGTACAGACACGTGACACATGGTGATCATCCACTGCTATTGGTACAGACACGTGGCACATGGTTCACTCCACTGCTATTGGTACAGACACGTGACACATGGTGATCATCCCACTGCTATTGGTACAGACACGTGGCACATGATGTGAACATCCCACTGCTATGGGTACAGACACGTGACACAATGGGTGATCATCCCACTGCTATTGGTACAGACACGTGACACATGGTGATTATCCCAATGCGATGATACATAGACAACTGGCTCCATGGTGATCCACTCCACTGCTACTGGTACAGACACGTGGCACATGGTGATCATCGCACTGCTACTGGTACAGACACGTGGCACGTGCTTATCACCACTGCTATATGCATAGACAACTGGCACCTGGTGATCTCTCCACTGCTGTTGGTACAGACATGTGGCTCACGGTCATCACTCCACTACTAGCGGGGTGGGCACGTGGCACACGGCAGGACTGAAATGAATGGCACTGGACAACACAGACAGCAGCTCAGGGGCAGAATAGGAGACGACTGGTTCTCCACCTTTTTTGTTTGTTTGTTTGTTTATGTTTTGGTTTCTCATCACAAGTCAAGTTACCGTCGCCGAGACAGCAGATGTTGATAGGACACGTAAAGTGTCCTCAACAGCTGCCCCAATAGCATATGACACACAGTCAAG
>JADBJO010021714.1:27500-29100 GCA_016801955.1 Conus betulinus
CTTCGTTGCATCTAAAACTAGCAGATGGAAGAAACGCTTCAAGGGTTTTGAAGGTCCGTTGTTTCAGTAGGAATGGTCAGTCCACTCCGTATGTAGAAATCGTTGAAGCAGCCATGATCTTATTTGTGTTTCAAATGTATGTAATGTTAGATTCTGTGGACACTCCTTTATCTGCGCCATTCTTGACAAAATGATCGGCCTCCTCAATTTGCCTCAAATCCCAGCCTGACCAAACCCAAAGCGAGAACTACCGTCACAGCCATCAAATATCAGAGGCGTAAAGTTACATATAAATTTCGGTATTGGTATATCCATGCGTCGTATGATAAGAGAGGTAAAATTGGAACATGGACATTTGTGAATCCTGTAACAAGACAGGTGGAAACACGGAGAAGATGACCGGTTGAAGTGGGGGTAATGGATATTGATGAAACACCCTGGTGCAACGTGCAGGGCTGTGGCAACATTATGGAGCCTTTCAAACAGTCCATCACAGACTGAGGATAGAAAGAGGCACGGAGAGTGGTGGGGAGGAGGACAGGGGTGGAGTGCAAGATGCCAGAGGTGGCACTAACTGAATCATCCGCCAGCCCTCCCTCCACCACTTCACGTGCACTTCCATCTCCCACCCATCCCCCCCCCCCCCCCCCCCCCCCACACACACACACACACACACTTCCTGTGCACTTTTTCGGGACAGGTTTCCCGTGCACCCCACCGCTGAACAAACAGGACGAAGCTCTGCATTTGCTCCACCAGCCGCCATCTTCCCTCTCCCTGGCCCTGTCAGCATAACAGGCCTCTTCAGTTCCCTTTGGATGGCATGGAGGAGGAGGCGGAGGAGGAGGATGAGGAGTGGGAGGAGCCAGAGCAGAAGCAGGAGCAGGAAGAAGAAGAAGAAGAGGAGGAGGAGGAGGAGGAGGGAGGGAGAGGAGAAGGAGGAGGAGAAGGAGGATGAAGAAAAGGAGGGGGGAGGAAGAAGAAGAGAAGGTGAAGAAGAAGAAGAAGACGAAGAAGAAGAAGAGGAGGAGGAGGAGGAGGAGGAGGAGGAGGAGGAGGAGGAGGAGAGGAGGAGGAGGAGGAGGAGGAGGAGGAGGAGGGAGAAGACACGAAGAAGCACAAGCAGCAGGAGGAGGAGGAGGAAAAGGAGGAGGACGAGAAGAAGAAGAAGAGAAGAAGAAGAAGAAGAAGAAGAAGAAGAAGAAGACGAAGAAGAAAGAAGACAGGTTATTTTGATGAAGAGGTCTACCAATCAATGCTGAATGGTTGTGGATTGTACAGAGAGAAAAAAGAAGAAGCGAGAGGAGACGAGCGGGATCAGAAGTTGCAGAAGCAAACACAGGTCGAAGAAATGCAGATAAGTCTGACCTGATTGTGACGGCATGGAAAATATGCAGGTGAATAACTGCTAACTGGTCAAAGAATCTGCATGAAATTTCTGAAGAGAACTTAAAACAAGCGTCATATCTGTAGCTACAACAGCAACATCCACAACAACGGCAACTTCCTCTCCTCTCTTCTCTTCTCTTCGTCTCTCTCTCTCTCCTCTCTCCACCTGCGCGCACACTGCGTGGTGCAAACAACACAACACACACACACA
>JADBJO010021715.1:0-7500 GCA_016801955.1 Conus betulinus
GAGTACTGGGGTACCCGGACACGCCGCGCAGTCAGAGGGGGGTAAGAGGCAGGTGGTTGAAGGATAGGTGGGAGGAAAAGATAAGAATCGCTCAATTGGAAGAGTATATATTGAAGGGATCAAGCAGAACAAGGGTGCGGGATGGGCAATGCTGACGTCGGCGGGGGGGGAGCGGGGTAGGGGGGGGGGGGGAGGTAGATGGGGGGGGTGGGGGTTGCACGAGGATTTAGTAGTACAAGGAAGGGGAAGGGCGCGGTGGGAGGAGGTTTGTCGTGTGGAGAGGGGTGACGGGGGAAGGGGGGGGACGTGCAGACGTTGGGGTGGAGTTGTTGGGGGGGTATGGTACGTCAAGTACAGTTGATAAGTTATGTCAAGTTAGTTATCTGATTGGAGGAGGTCTTGGTTCGGAGGAACGTTGTCGATGCGGTGGGGGTCAGGACTCGCAGTAGATGTTGGGGCGAGGGGAATTGGGCAAGAAACTTGTTGGAGGTACTGTTAACGATCAACCGAAAAAAACCCACAAGGATTTTTAATAAACAAACGGGGTGATGGGGGGGAAGGGGGGGGGGGGGAAAAAGCGAAGGAGTAAGAATGAAAGGAGAGAGGAGAGAGTGGGAGGGGGGGGATGGGAGAGGGATGAATGAGAGGGGGGATGTAGGGTGGGGGGGAAAGGATGGGGGGTGGGTGGGGGGGTAGTAGGGGGGTGGTGGTGTGTGTAACTGTGAAGGTGGGGGGTGGAGGGGTGGTAGGGTGGGTAGGTGTTTGATTAGTGGGGATGGTTGGTGCAATTATGGTGTAGGGTAAGTGGAAGAAATTAGTTAGAGGCCGAGGCAATAGGGACCAATGACGCTAAGAGGGGAGCAGACAGAGTATGACAAGACAGATACGACGACTGACACGAACAAAGATAACGACATACATACAATGGAAATGCTACTCCAATCTAAATATTGTACAGAAAAGGTTTGAAAGGAAATTAAAAGAAGAAGAAAAGAGGGCGTGTACATACAACACGGGATAAAGGCGTGAGGCAGAACAGTGTGCGAACCGAGGGGCAAGAGGGAGTACATAGTCTAAACGACTTTTCGGAGTAGGACAGAGGGGGGGTAATATCAAATGAAGAGACTTTATATCAGTAACATATGCGATACTGTTTGTGTCAACATACAAACTAAGGGCTAGAGCATAGGGGAGGGCAACAGGTTTAGGGGGGGAGTGAGAAGGAAGTGAGAAACGTTATTTGAATCCCAGTAGGGCAATAAGAATGGTGGGAAAAAAAAGGTGGCGGTGATGGGGGGTAAAGAACGGATGGTGACGGTGTAACCCATTTTGGACATGTCGCTCCACATCTACTTTTTCTACGGACCTTCATTCTTCGTGCTTATGGCGATGTTGGGTTCACATCCTAGGTCCTCAGGGGGAAGGTAACGAAATAATGGGAGTACAATCTCTGGGTGGCAACATGGGGGGTAGTATGGTTAGGGAGGATAATAAGGGGAAAAAACATACTTGTTGTCCAAACTAGGAAAAGAAAAAAAACAGGAGACGTCGTATCAGTATTATCAGTTCTCTATCCGAGTCTGACCTGGTTACTGTCTGGAAAAATGAACTACAAGATAGGTAAACACAAAGGGGTATGACGGGACACAAAGTCAGATAGTGTGTCTACCGACGCTTTTCTGACAAAGCAATCGGAAGGGATCAAAGCTGTAGGCGAAATGTGCAACAGAAATTGGAGACAAAAACCTAATACGGGGGGAAGTTTCGTTTAATGTAGCTTGCAAGGAACGGGAGGGAGAAATATTATTTTTGGTTGAATGCCGGTAAGTCATATGGGATATAAACGATTATCGCTCTTGGGGAGACGTGTGCAAACTAGTATTTTGAACAGGGAATGGACGGCATCAGCGGTCCAAGAAACCTTACCATTCCCGTTGCTACATCTGGCCAGGTAAAAAAAGGGAACACAGCAGTTGGGGCATCGGGCCAAAAACACCAGTACATCGGCCGGCCCCAGAAGCAGGCATGGGATCAGAAGATGAAATTGTGGGCAGAGTGACCCAACGAGGGAAGCTGCAGTAGACTCTAAACATCAACAACCACAGCTAAGGGCTTTTGTCCCCCATGGAACCGCTATGCTGGCACAACGGGCCAGGGAGGCCCACACACACACAAGACAAAATCGACAAGGGGCATGGGCACGAGGTCGAGCTCACAAGCCCTGCACAAAACAGCACCACACAGCACACACAGCACACAGCAGCGCACAACAAACCACGGACACACATAGGTGAATGCACAAAGCGTAGATAAAGAGATAATAAGAGATAAGAGAGGATGAGAGAGAGAGAGTGCACTCCTGCCTGAAATCAAAACAAG
This sequence comes from Conus betulinus, assembly GCA_016801955.1. Taxonomy (NCBI): domain Eukaryota; kingdom Metazoa; phylum Mollusca; class Gastropoda; order Neogastropoda; family Conidae; genus Conus; species Conus betulinus. The sequence goes on from JADBJO010021715.1 coordinate 2,380, forward strand.
GCCGGCAATGGAGATAAACAGAGGGAAAGCCATGGCTGTGGTCATCTGTACTGTGAGGGGTGTGCAAAAAGGAAAGGATCAGGGGTCTCGTATATTCACACGATAGAAGGGAAGGTGTGGTGGAAATGGTAATGCTGACCGACTTGGTACAAAAAAAGACATGGGGCAATAGCGGCAAAAAAATCACACGGAAAAAAACGGGGCGGGCGCCTCGAAGTCCATCATTGATCATCTCTGAAAAACGCAGCAGCAGCAGCAGCACCCAACCCAGACACGGGTAGCTGAGATGGGTGGAACTTTGATGACAACAGAGTCAGAAGTGGTTGTCTCTCGGGGGGGTGCTTTTTCCTGAAAAAAGGGGCGAGGAAACATGGGGTCTCTTTGGCAGGTTACAGATTACACGAGAGCGGCACTACACATACTTACTGTCATATGCCCCTCACAACACGGAAAAAAAGAAACGAAAAAGTTGCCTGCCACATTTGTTAAAAAACGGAACTGTTATGCTTTACGGTCTGGATGGATTGCATTGGTTATGGGGATGCCTTCAATTAATAAGATCACCAGCGCAGGCCATTACCCCGCTGCGGTGGCGCCGCTGCAAAAGGTGGAAATTGGGCTTGGTTCGGTGGACTGAAAAGAACATACACGAACATCAAACTTCTTAACGTTACAAATGAAAAAGGGGTGTTCATGTGACGCTTACTGCACAGATGCCTTGGGGATGTAATGAATTGTACTAAAAGAAAGTGGTGTACTGAGATAGTGGATTTTTGTGGACTTTTGGTAGCTTAGTTAGGACAGGGATACCCGTAGGGTGGTTTTGGCATTTGACGGTCCCCGGGTCACGCTTTTTGTGTTACACGCTTGGTGTATTTGATGAAGATGAAAGAACAAACTCTTCTCGCATTTAACGCGTGCCCGAGGAAGTGAGCCCATAGGCCATGAACTGGGAGTTGTACAAGAAAATAGTGATAAGGGCTGTGGACCAATACATTTTTACAATTAATAGTTTGCTAATATTATCTCTATCCGTGGTAATATAGAACAAACCATTTCCTAGACAGCAAATATTTCCTCGAAGGCAAGCAATGAAATACGGGGGGGAACGTAAACACCGAAGAGTATACTGATAGGAGCAAAACACTAAATATCTTTCTCAGTCTTCCATAGCAAACGATGGTTGTGCAGTCCTGCACTAAATATGAACTTACATAACCGTTGTACATTATGTTAGTTAATTCCATATATAAATGAACCGCGCTGGAACGATCATTATCCGCGCAAACAGCCTTCGTGGGAAACTGTGGTGCAGAACCTGGTGAAAATCAAGATATTTCCAACTTTCATTGTCATTCTCTTAATTTGCCGGATCTCTCTCATCTCATCTCTCTCCGCGTGTTTGTGTGTGGTGTGGTGTGTTTGTGTGTGTGTGTGTGTGTGTGTGTGTGTGTGTGTGATGCTGAAATAGACAGAAGAGCTCAAACCTCACTCTACATCCTGAAATTGGCCCGATTTTGCGAAGAAGGTGGAATTGCTTGCTCATGTCTTCATTGGTTCATTATCCCGAATGTAGCATGTCTCAGCCTGAACCAGACCAAAGGGGCCCCAAACGCATCGTGTTTTGGTGGTCTTGGAATGATTTGGGGTTTGGTGTCTCGTATCGGCGGAAACAGTAATGGGGAATCCTTTTTAAGGCTTGTAATTCAGTGTGACGTCATACGGTTTTTCATCTGTGTCTGAAATTCTGTTCCTACAAGTCGGCCGAAGGGGTTTTTTTGGCAGATGGCTAAACGGTCTCAGCGGCCACATTCTCCTTCGTGATCTTTACGTTCTCTCAAAGTCAACATATGTAATTGGAAGAAAACAGGGGTTTTTTGATAGTTTTATTGTTAACGTAACTAAAAAATCTGTGTAGTTTAGTCTAGATGTATTACTGGGGGTTTATAAAATTGTAACAATCAGTTGTTTCATTTGGTTCTCCTTGCAAAACAACATCACCTTTTTAACAACAAAATAGTGGCTAATATGTAATCACCGGGACGCTGTACCAATTCGTTCTGTTTTACCGTAAGTTGTAATTGTAAACTTAAACAGGTAGTTTATGTTTTGTCAGCACACCAACACTTGTCAGTTTTGGTTGTGTTAATTTGAGCAAACAAGGTACGTACATTTCGGTTTAGTAAAATAATGTCAGGTGGTGGGTGGTTAGGTTTGGGGGGCGGGAGTACGAATATACTTTGTGTTGTTGTTGTTGATAAAAACTGGGTTCGGTGCATAAAGATGGTTGCTGACATAACAGCAGATGATTCTTTTGAGATTCTGTCAATCCTGTCTTTCTGTCTTCGTCTCTGTCGGTTCTGTCCCCTACGTGTCCATCTATCTCTGTCTCGTCTGTCTGTCTCTATAATAATTCCCTGTCTTTCTTTTCCCTTGCTCTCCCCTCCCCTCGGTCCTCATCTATGCGCGTCTCTCTCTCTCTCTCGCTCTCTCTCTCTCATTCTGGTCTTTGCTCGCTCTGGGCTCGCCCCCCTGGTGGTCCTAAATTCCGTCACCCCCCCCCCCCCCCCCCCCCCCCACCCCGCCTTATCACAGAGAGGAGATCCAGAACAGACAGACAGACAGACAGACAGACAGAACGAGACAAGACGAGACATCGATCGAGGCGGCATCTGTAATCCTGGCTGTCCTATGTCATTCTAATCACCGCACGATACTGAAGTTTCGACGTTAATGATGCTAGTGTGCCTGGGGTCTGCCGGTCTCACGAAGGCCTTTTTAGACTGTTGTTACTGAGTTTTTTCGTTGCTTTTCCGTCCCTGGCCTGTCGTGTCTGTCTGTCTGTCGTCCTGTCTGTCCTGTCGGTCTGTCTTTCTGTCCTTATCTGTTCTTCCGTCTCTGTCATGATGTATCTGTCTTTGTCTCTCTATTGTCGTCTGTCTTGTCCTTTCCTGTCCTGTCTGCTTTATCTGAGTGTGTGTGTCGTGTGTGTGTGTGTGGTGTGTTGTGTGGGTGTGTGGTGGTGGGTGTGTGTGTAGATGTGGTGTCGCGCGGGGTCGGCTGTATGACATAGTCTATGAACTTATGTGTTTTTTTTTTTTGGGTCGCCTTTATGTCATAAATACCCAGGAAAGCTGAAAGCTCGGTTATTTATTTTTCTTTCATTCCCAGAATTAATGTCTAGATACGAGCAGTTATTCCCTCCGAAGTACTGTTAGACATCCGCATCCTTATGTTAATGGCAGGTCACAGACACAAAGTAGTGAAAATAGATTGCAGAGGCGAGGGGTTTGCTGTGTGTATTTGTAACAGAGCCTTAAACGGCGACACTCTCTGTTAACTTAAAGTTTTTTCTATCATCTACTCGAAATGTAATCGCTACGTAACTTTTATTTTTGTGTACATCCCCCTTCTAAGGTGCTGTGGCCTGTTACGAATAAATACTTGTCTTGCCTTCTTGTCTGTACGTCGCCAACGCGTTTCCTGCCTGTATACCATTAATTAGTACGTAATGTATCACGCTGTTCCCTTTTTCTGCAATGTAAAACATTGTCCTGCTACTCTCAAGTCAGCGTTCACACCCCCAAGACAACTCTCCAACTTCCACCCCAACCACCACCACCACCACCACCACCACGCCGCTGGCCACCTAGGGGCCTCTCCATCCGGGAAGCCACCGATGGGGCTGAAGGAAGGATGTGTCTAGACTGGACACGCTGTTTCGCATGCAGTAGGCGTCATCAGCGGGTCCTCAGCTGTCAAACAGCGATAAACCCTGGCTCTAGCTCTCGTCTCCTCCATAAATCAACGGTTGGGATGACCTGTCCTCTGTTAGTGGTTCTTCCTCACAGGTCTAGGAGGAATTGCCGCTGCCCACTAACGGACCAGCGGAAAGATAGGGGTCCTGCGGGAACCGCAGCGCTTGCTTTGTGGAATTTTGAATGACTCGTGGACGGGAGAAAACAAGAGAAACCGTCGATTTATGACGAGTCGTCTGAGTTGCAACACGAACACGCCTTTGCTTTTGATTTGAAGAAGAAGAAGAAGAAGAAAGAAGAAGAAGAAGAAGAAAGAAAAAAGAAGGATGAGGAGGAGGAAAAATAAGAAAATAAGAAAAAAAACTGTATCGACCAAGCCACCGCAACTAATTCAAATAATAATGTCTATTTGAAAACAAAATTGGGGGAGGAGAAGGAGAAGAAAGGAGAAAGGAAGAGGAGAAGAAGAAAGAGGAGAAGGAGAGAAAATAATAGCAATAAAACTACTATGATGATGATGATGATGATAAGAATAAAGATATGAGTAATGATTATACAATAATAATGACAATAAGAATAGTATGATAAAATAACGATAATAATGATAATAATTATAATAATAATGATAATAATGAAAGAAATATAATGACACAATAGTGTAAATCGCCATGCTGCTGCTGCTGCTGCTAATAATCATCATAATAATCATAACAGTAATCAAAATAATGATCATCATTATTATTGTTATTATTATTCTGATAATGATAAAGATAATGATGATGATGATGACGGCCGATGATGGTGGGTGATGATGATGATGATGATGATGATTGATGATGATGATGTGGTGTGTCTATTTATTTATTCACTTCTTTCTTTATTCTTCACAATGTATTCATTCATTCATTTCAATATACTATTACATTTTTTTCCCAATACCCAGGTTTGAACATTTATCAGATTTTGGATAAGAGTAAGCATACATTATATGGAAAAAGAGATGGATGGATGAGGGGGGGGTGGGGGGGGGGGCGGGCGGAAGAGGGGCTGCAAGGGGGGGCTGCAAAAAAAGTCACCACATATCCACCTGAACCTCGGACTGAAAGCGGACGAATAAAGGGGGGTGGAGAGGGGAGGGGACAGAGGGCTGAGGGGGTAGAGTGGAGGTGGACTTGTTGGCGGGGAGAAAGGCTTTTTGGGGGAAGCACGTGCCCTTTCCTGGGAAGGCGACTCACCTCTCAGACGTCCTTGACATTAAGTGGAAAGCTTCCGATATCTGACCCGACTCTTTGTCCATTTTCTTCAACAAAACGTTGCATTCACTCGTTGCATGAAACCACACACACACACGCGCCGCGCGCGC
>JADBJO010021715.1:12500-17500 GCA_016801955.1 Conus betulinus
TGTTTGTTTTTGTTCGGTTTATTCACTCTTTTCACACAAAAGGACTGTTATGGTGGATGTTTGAAGCTAACAGTCACCGACACCAAAGAAGACCAAGGCTGATCTCAGTAGTATGTGAGAGAGCCGTGGCACGTGACAATTTGACTACAGCACTACGTTCAGGCTGTACTGAGCACGAGAGCCTGTCAGTGCCGTTCTCTGCCTTGGACATGGCAATCAACAGTCCTGTCAAGCTCGATCAATGAGCACCCCACCAAGTTTCCCAATACGCCGACAGACAGGGCGGGGATAGAGAAATAAGCCTCCATCTTTTTTTTTTTGTCTTCCTCGGACCTTTTCGTCTGTTTGGCACCCGGGTTTTTTATGTGTCTCGTAGTCCTCCTAAACCGTTCAAAAGGCCATAGCCATACCAGCACTCGTACAACTCGTTTCGTCTGTATTTTCTAACACTTCAAGGGCGCGATAACTTCCGACACCCTTTCGTGCCTGCCGAGTGTTTCCAGCCCTTCAGCGGTCACAACTCCCGGCAAACCACAGAACTTCTTTCTGTCTGCCTGGATCTTTAAGCCCCTCAAGGGCGATAACTTCCATCTAGCATCCATTAGAACTCTCTGTGTCTGCCCAGATCTTTCGGCCACTCAAGGGCCGTACTGCCATGTGCCACTCCTAGCCACAGTACTGGCAGGCCACATGGATACAATTAGTTTCAGATCGTTTCTGGGGCCAACCCATCGGAAGAGAGGATGTTCCACATCATCTGAATCACTGAAGTGGTACATGGTGTTAAAATAATTCATATCTTTCTTGCATTTTATTGTCCTAAATTATGTACAATTCACGTTTCTCTCCCTTAGAACGGTACGTTGCCCAATGCACAGTGTTTACTAGATATTTCCCTTCCCCTCTAATCTCCAGCTTGCGTAAATCTTTTCCCAACATGTATCATGTCTTCTCGTTGGCATTACTTCAAAGCCGCCAAGTCAAACCTTCCCATCCCATACCCCAGTCTACCTGAAGTATTCCACGTTTGAAGGAGTAGCCCCCCCCCCCCCCCCCCCCCCCCCCCCCTCCCGTCCACAGCAAGAACCTAGACCACAGAAAATCCCTAGTCCGTTGAAAGAAACTCCAGTCTACATGAAAGTTCCCCCAACTAGCGGCAGGTATTTCCATTTGCACAGGAAGAATTCCCAAACCATAGAAATTACCCTCACTCTACAGGAAGTACCCTTTGTCCATATTAGGTACCCCCAGTCCATAGAAAGTATTTCCAGTCTATAGTAAGTACCCTCAGTGTACAGGAAGTAGCTGTAATTCAAAGAAAGTACTTGGTTCATAAGAAGTACCCGTAGTTTACAGAAAAGTCCACACACACACACACACACACACACACACCACACACACACACACCCCAGTTCACATAAGTACGTGCAGTCTACAGGAGGTATTACTGGTTCACAAGAGGTACCTTCGGTCCACACGAAGAGCCCCGTAACTACAGAAGTAAACCGTTGCACTCAACAGTAAGTATGCCTAGTCCGAGAGAAAGTACCCCTAGTGGACAGAGAGTAATCTCGCCAGTCCATAGGAAAATACCCCTAGATGACATGAAAATAATCCCCAGTTCACAGAGGACTATCCCCAGTCTACAGGAAATGTTCCTGTCAACAGAGAGTATCCCCAGTCGACTAACAGTACTCCCAGTCTACATGAAATACTCTCAGTCGATAGAAGAAAATATCCTGGTACATTATGAATCCCAAGTCCACAGCAAGTACCCTCATCCTACAGGTAGTGCCCGTAGTCCATGATTGGTATTCCCTGTCCACAGACGAAAATACCTCAGTGAACATAAAAAATACCCCCGTCTGCCTAATGCATTTCCCTGTCCGTAGGAAATACCTAGTTTACATGAAGTACCCACGCCAGAAGGCAGTATCCCTCAGTCTAAAGGAGGTACCTATATTCTACCAGGAAGTTCCCAAAGTCTACGGAATGTATTACCGAGTCTACAAGAAACCATCCTAGCCAGGAGGAAATACTTCCCGTCCACATGCGGTAACTCCGGTCAACCAGCAGTATCCATAAACCACAGGAAGACCGCAGTTTCCATATGAAGTATCTCTAGACCACAGAATGTAATTTCACTCCACTACTAGTCCTACTGATCCATAGAATGTTCTCCTACTTCACAGTCTATTTGATGTATTCCTGAGCCAACACATAATCCCCCAAGTCTACAGAAAGTAATCCCAGTGCACAGCAAGTACATCCAGGCAACAACAAATACCCCTACTCTACAAAACGTACTCCGTGTCTACAGAGAGTAACTCCAGTCCAGAAGCAGTACTCCTACTCTAAAGGTAGTACGTCCTCTTGTCCACAAGAAGTACCCCCAGTCCCTACAGGAAGCACATCCAGTCCACAGAAGTACCCCAAGTCCACATGAAGTACTCCCTGTCTAAAGAAAGTAAAAACCAGTTAACAGGAAATATCCCTGTTTCGCAAGAAGTAATCCTAGTATACAGTGTTTTTATCTCCAGTCCACAGGAAATACCCTTTGCCAAAGGAATTACCCCCAACTCACAGAAGGTACTTCCTTCCCCAGGAAATACCCCTCGCCCACAGGAAATACCCCTAGCCCACAGGAAAATACCCCTAGCCCACAGAAGAAAGAAAAGAACCATTGTCCACAGGAAATACCCGTAGCCCACAGGACATACCTCTAGCCCACAGGAAATGCCCCTAGCCCACAGGAAATAACCGTTGTCCACAGAAAATACCCAAAGCCCACAGGAAGTATCCCTAGCCCACAGGAAATACCCTCAGCCCACAGGACATACCCCTAGCCCGCAGGAAATAACCGTTGTTCAAAGGAATTACCCCTAGTCCACGAGTAATACCCCTAGCCCACAGGAAATACCACTAGCCCACAGGAAAATAACCGTTTGTCCACAGGAAAATAACCGTTGTCCACAGTGTACTTCAGGAAGTACACACGGAATCCACAGTAGGTACTCCCAGCCCACAAAAGTACTCGTAGTTCACACAGAACGTACACCCAGTATGCATGCCGCACCCTCAATCGGCAGGAAGTACACCCAAGTGCTCAGGGGGTAGCCTCAGCCCACAACGGTGCTCCTAGCTCTAAGACATTACATCTAGTCCCCGTGAAGTTCCCTTAGTCCACAGGAAGTATCCCAAGTCTACATGAGTGCCTCAGGTCCACCGTAAATACTCCAGTCTACAGGAGTAAGTATGTTCAATCCACAGGAAATTCCGCCAATCCACAGGTAGTACCACTGGTCCACTGGAAGTACCCCAGTCCACAGTGAGTAATCTAAGTCCACTGATCCACAGCAGTACCCCTAGTCTATAGGAAATTTCCCTAGTTTCAGGATGTACACTGGCCTAGACACATTTGTCTTGGTCCACAGGAGGAAGTACCCACATTTCCCAAATGTAACCCTGGCCCACAAGAAATAACCTCAGTCATCATTTAGTACCCCTAGTCCTCAACAACCCCCCCCCCCCCCCCCCCCCCAGTCCAAAGATAGTTACTCTGGTCCACAGGAAGTATCTCTAGTCACTGGAATTATCCCTGGTCACAGACAGTATCCCCAGTCACTGAAAGTATCCCTAGCTACAGAAAGTATCCCTGGCTACAGAAAGTATCCCTAGCTACAGAAGAAGTATCCCTGGCTACAGAAAGTATCCCTAGCTACAGAAAGTATCCCTGGGCTACAGAAAGTATCCCTAGCTACAGAAAGTATCCCTAGCTACAGAAAGTATCCCTGGCTACAGAAAGTATCCCTGGCTACAGAAAGTATCCCTGATCCAAAGACCCCAACAAGTCACAAGGAATATCCCCAGTCCACAGGGAGTATCCCAAAGCGCAGAAAGTACAATCACTTCACAGAAAGGATTCCAAGTCCAGAGGACGTACTTGCAATTCAAAAGGGAGCCAATATCAAGCCGTTCTTCTGAGGTAATCATCCAGTGAAGGCATTACATTGCTGCCGGTGATTTCTCTATGAAGGACAGTAGCTGCCCAGTATTGAGATGTGTGCTGGATCATGAATTTCATTTTGAGAGAGAGAGAGAGAGAGAGAGAGAGAGAGAGAGAGAGAGGAGAACATTCGTATGTGTCGTTTCCATTCATACTAGGAAGGATGCCGATTTCTGTAGGTTTATTTTCAACAACGGGAGCAAATTTATTGAAGTCTACATTTCAGAAATGATTTATACATAACTGCTCCTTCTCTGAAAAACAATACCAAACCACTTCTTTCTAATACTAAAAGAAACTCGATTCCGTCTTGTCCTGTGTATATTGCATCCTGAGCACTTTTCAGCCTGACTGCAAAGTCTGGTCATAAGTTATTGCGCAAATGAACCAAACTTGACCCAGTCAGTATCAACACGTATAACGTACGTACTATATACAGTGAATATCGTCTACTGTCGCATACGCCATTTTCTTTGATGAATGTAATGAAGCATGTCTTTCATTTTTCCTTTCTCGTCATGCCCATGTCGTCTATCATCTATAACAATATTCGCATTATTTTACTAACAACATTGGCAGTGCGATGCCTTTGGTCACCATTTTCTTTCTTATGAAGAATGGACAACTGTGACGGCGTTTTGATTATACTTCGAAAAAAAAGAATTTATTTTCAAGTGGTGCATCAAGTTTGTTTGGATTGAGCAACAACTGAATACGAGCCTCTGAAGACTTCTTAACCTACTATATCCCATCCAGCGACTTTACCCGTCTCTTGGTGTCTGATCATTAAATGGTGATTTTTCAGCATACTGTTCTTTCTCTTTCTCTATGCTTATATTAACACGGTAGAGAGAGAGAGAGAGAGAGAGAGAGAGAGAGAGAGAGAGAGAGAGAGAGAGAGCGCGATCATCTGGTCTACACGCCGTGTGTGTGTGTGTGTGTGTGTGTGTGTGTGTGTGTGTGTGCGTGCTTGTGTGCGTGCGTGCGTGCGCGC
>JADBJO010021715.1:22500-29099 GCA_016801955.1 Conus betulinus
TGTATTAATTTTCACACATTGTTGCCTATTTGTGAGATATGAGTGAAAAAAGCGTAAGAGTTTTTGTGGATAAGCCATACAATTTTAATTTTCTAAGAAGAAGGTTATGGTCTATTACATCAAAGCTTTTTTGAAATCAATGAAAGGACACCACAATATCTGTTGTTGTTAATGCTATTTAGCCAGTCATCAACCAGGTTGATTAGGGATGAGTGGCATGAATGGTGGAGGTGTCGAAAACCCGGACTGTCTTGGATGAAGCAAGTGGTATGCATTAAGGTGGTGTAATGTGTGTTTGTGTATGTGTTTTTCCAAAGGTTTGGAAATAGTGGAAATGATTGAGATTGGTCTGTAGTTTGCAGGGTCTGAGTTGTCACCTGCTTTGTAGATAGGTATGACTTTCGCTTTTTTTTGAAACTATCGGGGAAAATGATTTTTGTCGATGCGTAAATTGAAGACGTATGTTAATGTATCTGTAATTGCTGGAGCTGATAGTTTGAGGATTTTTGCCGTCTAGGCCATCCACCCCGCAGGTACCTGACTGTTTTGGGTATGTTAGGTAGTGATAAACTTCAAAAACAGTTATTGGTGGAATGTAAAGTTCAGACTTGATGTTTTTATCTTGGCAATATGTTTCAGTTTTTGAAGGTCGTTTGATCTGGATGAATCTGTCGTGACAATTTTTATTGGCAATAGTGCAAAAGTGGGTGTTCAGCTGTTCGAACAGAGATGTCTTTAATTACAGTTGATTTTTGAGGAGATTGATTGTTTGTAAGCTACGTTAATAGCTCTCCATAGCAATTTTGGGTTCTGGTTTCACGATATTAAGTTTCCGATCAATATTTCATTTTTCTCTGCCCAGCCAACGCTTTCAAACAGACGACACAACACACCAAGCCGCGAGCCCCGACACACACACAAAAAACACACACACACAACACACCCACAAATGCACACACACACACACACACCCACACACACAAACACCGCATCTCACGCACTCTTTGCACCGTACGCGCGCCCCGGAAATGCATGCTCTCTCCTTCGTCTCTCTGTCTCTCGCGTCTCCCTCTCGTCACTCTCAACGGAGCTGTCTCCGGTCTCCTCTCTCTGCTCTGCTCGGACACGCTCTCACGGACCGACACGAATCAACCCCAAAAACACCCACACAAACAGCAGGAGAGGGCACCACACGACACAACACACAGCCCCAACACACACCAAATAAACAACTTTGGGAAGGGCGTACTATTAAGTAGCGGCGAGCGGCGCTTCGAAACGGCTTTATACGGGGGACAGACGAGTAGCAAAACACTTGTGTGGACGGAATCAAGACACGCATGGAAGAAGGTTATATCTTTTGTATTTTACGACTATTTCGTTGAATAATCTTTAAAACGGCAGCGGAAACCTACTCATGCAATTAACAACAATAGTGCAGATTTCACTTATCTTGCTTCCCCCTGGCGTACAGTCTGTATTAATTTGTGCCAGTAACAAAAAACTCCGCGGATAAGCATGGATTAAACCAAACGTCCCAAATACCAAACACAACACTTGACATATTTGGTGGAAGATAAATGAGCAACTGTAATTACAAGCGGAGTACAGACGAGCGGATATAGGTCTAACACAAGAAAGAAAACAGCCTTAGAATTCAAAGGGGAATCACAGGCTACACCACACCTAATCTGTTCATAGTTGTGTTGGCTGTGGGATGTCTCGTGTGTTGAGTTTGTGGTAGTCACGGCTATGGGGGGTGGTACGAGCAACGTATGAGCACAGTGCGAATGGAGCCCTAAAGCAAAAAAAATAAAACATACCGGGGGGGGAGGGGCTGGGGGGGGGGGGGGGGGGGGGTGGGGGGGGGGGGAGGAGCGCGGGCGGGAATGACTGAGCAGCAAGGGGAGAGGGAACGAGAGAGAGACGAGAGAGCGCAGCGCGCAGCCCGACGCATGTGTGAGGTTGTGTGCGTGTGTGTGTGATGGTGGGAGATGTGTGTGGTGGGCTAGTGTAGGATGTGTGAGTAGATAGTATGTGTGTGTTTACCACGTGTTTTATGATCTTCGTATATTTAGACCCTATCTTACTAGCCTAGATGAAGATTAGCTAGACACCGACAGCCAAACACAGACTCTAAAGAACAGGACCATCCATCCACACTCCCAGACAGAAACATATGCTACCAAGGCAACGTATACAACAGACATAAAAACAAAGACAGCAATTGACATATATCATACACAACAACATTCTGAGAGACCACGACTTAAAGAAAGACAGATAAGACAGGCAGAACAGTCACAAACAACGGGGAAACTACATTCCCAATACAATTAAAAAGACAAATACGTACGACTGTTCGCCACAACGTTTTGTATTCCAGAACTCTAAAACCCAACATCATCGTAGTTTTGCATGCTTCATTGTGGTTTCAGAAGAGGATGGTAAAAGTCAGATTCAAGTAAAATGTCACACATATGTGTGTGCGGTGCCTGTTTGCGTGTGTGGGTGTGTGTAGGCGTGTGCGTATGGTTGTGTGATTTGTCTTTTGTGTTTGTGACCATGTGTGTGTGTGTTGGGTCTGTGTGTGGTGTCTGTGCTAGTGGTGTGTGTGGGATTGTGTGTGTGTTGTATGTGGGTCGTGTGTGTGTTGGTTTGTGTGTGTTTGATTAATAGCGGATCAGCGGACCTTTCAAGATGGTATTTATAAGATTCCACAAAAAAAATCTCACAAAAATTTCCAAATAAGTGAATGCTTCAGATAACCATTTCCTATTTTATGTACACTACCATCTCCGAGAGAGAGAGACAGAGAGAGATAGAGAGGAGAGACAGACAGACAGACATACACAGACAGACAGAGACAGAGACAGAGAAAAGAGACAGAGAGACAGAGACGAGACAATCACCATACTAGCATTTATTGCCGTCATCTTAAAAGCCATTAAGGCAAAGGGGGTGGGAGGGATGGGGCACACCACTAACCCGCCGAACTGAATCTTGCAAAGTGTGATAAAAAAATAATATGAATAATTTAACAAAACTCTCAAGGGCGAATCGGAATACTAAGAATATCGCTCAAAATGTAAGGAAGTCCGCCCCGCATTATCACGTCCACTACTCACATGAACGATCCATTCCAGTTTTGAACCTTCCGAAGAGTACCATCCCTTTACCTACACTATGCCATTCCCATCACGCTTTAGAACCGACACATATTTCCTTTCGCTACCCAACATACCATTACATGCCAAACTTAACAATACACACAGAAAGTTCACATTCTTTTCACATTCTTCCTTCCTTGGGGGTTCTTTGCTTCCTTCCTCACAGTCCCTGAGAGAGAGATTAGCAGAGAATATATAGAGAGAGAGAGACGACAGACAGAAGCAGACAACGGACAACAGACCAGACAGTGCAACAACCGACGTGTCTAGACTACACTGTTGTCCAATGCGTCATTCCAACACCCTACCTTAATTGAATGGAGGCTTCCAACCTTTCCCCCATGATATCGTTTTAATACCCCAAGTCAGCTAAAAAACACACAAATCGATATGCAAGACTAATTCAGAAAAGGACCAACGAAACATCTTTTTATACACATACTAAACACGGCTACACCCTTCTGAGGGTAAGAAAAACAAATAGGATAATAAAAATGTGTGATCCACAACTCCTCGGGTTTCTCATCTGCATCTGGCCCATGAACAGTTTCAAGTCTGTGGTCGTGGGTGGTGGTGCGCGCGCAGCGCGCGCGCGCGCGGCGCGCGTGTGTTTGTGCTGGTCGGTTTGTGTGTGTTCGTGCGTGCGTGCGGCGTGGCGTGCGGTCCTGTGTATGCTGCGTGGCGTGCGTGTATGTGTGTGTATGTAAGAGAGCGAATACCAGTTCGTGGTGTGTGCGTACGTGCAGTGTGTGTGCGCGCTGTGATGTGTATGTTTGTGTATGTTTGTGTTGGTTGCTTGATGTTGTGTGTGTTTGTGTGTGGGTGTGTGTGTGGTGTGTGTATGGTAGGTGTGTGTGTGTGTGAACCTGTGTGAAATGTGTTTATGGTAATGTGTGGTATGTGTGTGATAGAGAGTAGAGATAGAGAGAATGAGAGAGAGAGAGAGAGAGAGAGAAGAGAGGAGCAAGTATTATATCTCCTCTATGATCTATAATTCAGACCGCAAGACATAACAAGATACCTACCTATTACGACACGACGAGCAAAAGCCACACAAGCAAAGACGGAATTAAAATAGCCCTGTGAAAGCAATTTAACACAGTTTCAACACTTTCCTCCTACACTGCAAAGACTTACTTTTATTGGAGTTATTTTGTCTGAGAAGATTCATTATATCTATCTATCAACGCACCAGGTTGCTTGTAATTGTAAGCCTTTTATGGAACATACGAATTAAGAATAAGGACAACAACGTGACAACAACTACTCCGACACCAACATCACAACAACAAGAACAATAATAAACAACATAACAACAAAAACAACAACAACAAGAAAGCCGAAGAAGAAGAATAGAACACAACAACAACAACGACAACAACAACCAAAACAACCACGAACCTAACAAGAACTACACTAAAAACTCAACAAACAACGCAAAATAGAACTGGAAACAAAGAAAACGGAATGAAAAATAAAAAAGAAAGACCTTGAAGAAGGGTGAAGGAGACAAAGAAAGAACGCAGTAAATGTTAGAAAAGACACCATCCCGCCAAATTATGTGATGTTTCAAAAGGTACATTAGAAGACTTGAAAAAAAAATTTAATCGACAAGATGTTATGACAGTTAACATTATGCTGTATTTTTAGAAGACTAAAATAAACACAAACAATACAAAGCAAAAAAAAAAAAAAGAACGGAAGAGCAGCAGGAGGAGGAAAGGGCCGATCCAATCATTACAATTGCCAACAACAACAACAGCAACAACACAACACACAAAAGCAAACAACGATAGCAGCAACATCAACAAAACGAAGATGCGTGTCGACATTCTACTGCAGATCAGACTGGAAGGATTCAAAGGCATACATCAATATGTTCGCGAAAAAGGTACTTCTAAGATACTCTTCAAAGTTAAATTACTTCCTTATAAAACAAGAAGAAAAAATTAACATCTTCAACAGATGATGAACACATGAACATTGTCCGGGCAATGATCTTCTGAATGCATCCAAATTTTTTTTCTCAGCGTGGCAACAAAGAACTAAACGTCCGTCCATTTTTTCATCTGCTTCTTGCACATGAGATGCATCCTTGTGTGGTGTGTGTGTGTGTGTTGTGGTGTGTGTGTGTGTGTGTGGTGTGTGTGTTTGCGTGCGTGCGTGCGTGCGTGCGTGCGTGCGTGCGTGCGTACGTGCGTGCGCGCGTGCACGTGCGCGCACGTGCGTGCGTGCGTACGAGCGTGCGTGCTTGCGCGAGTGTGTGTGTGTGTGTTGTGTGTGTGTGTGTGTGTGGTGTGTGTTGTGTGGTGTGTGTGTGTGTGTGTGTGCGTGATGTGGTGTGTGTGTGTGTGTGTGTGTGTGTGTGTGTGTGTGTGTGTGTGTGTGTGTGTGTGTGTGTGCGTGCACGCGCGCGCGCATGATCTGCTGTCGTCTATCCAACAGTTTGACCTAATGAGACAGTTTAGAACAAAATGACCATGCCCAAAGTCGTCAAGTCAAACGCCTGCCCCATACATGGCATACATGCTCAACTCCTCCGCCTGGGGTGATAAAACTGTTGATTGAATGTCGCTGTTTGTTTTTGAAGAACAGAAACATTATAGTTAGAAACGGACGGGCAAAAGACTTTACAGTTAGAAACTGATGAACAGCGAAGACGTTATCGTTAGAAACTGGTTGATAAAAAAACACCACAGCTAGAAATTGATGACAAAGATGTTTATGGGTAGAAAATGATGACAAAGATGTTATAGTTAGAAACTAATGAACAAAAATATTACAGTTAGAAACTGACGAACAGAAACGTGATCATTAAAACTATGAATGAACAAAAACTTTAATGTTTGAAACGCTAAAAAAAAAAACCATTGTTTACAACTCATGAACAAACACGGCCAGATTCAAAACTGCTGTTACAAAAACGTCAGGTTGAAACGAATGAACCACGTCATGATTTAAAACTGTTGAACAAAGAAGTTACTGCTTCAAACTGATGAAAGAAGACATTGATTCCCTTCATTCATTTTTCTTCGTTGTTCATTCTACAGGTGTCTGTCCAAATCCATCTGTCCATATTGTTAGTTGAGACGTCTGTAAAAAGGTTGAAAGGTTACTGATGTTACCGTGACAGCAGCTAGCTAAGGTTTCCAGTTTACAAGTGGCCGCAATTCCCCATAGGCCTGCTAGGGAAGGATTCTGATATTTATTTTTCCTTGATTATTTTTTTTTGTCATTCTAATGTTCTTTATCCATCCCCACCCCACCTTTTTTTTAATTTCCACCTTCAAATCTAATTCTTTGCCAAGTCATTAGTATGATGGAGGAATTGTTAGCCTTCACTTGCTTACCCCAGTCTAATTGGTCAACACACCACACACACCACCCCCACACAACACACCACACACTACACAACACACTATAGATATG
>JADBJO010021716.1:0-7500 GCA_016801955.1 Conus betulinus
TTCATAAATGAACTCACGAGGGATCACAAGAACAAGTGTTTAAATGTGATCATAACTCATTACCTAAAACAGGTAGTACCTCCTGACAACGTACCAGCCGTCTCCAATGATTATATCCTCGTGTGTGACCAGTGCTTTGCTTCTTAAAACAACGCTACCAGAAACCCATCTTTCAAGATAAAACACCACGAAATGATTGCTGTTATATGTGTAGTTTACAGTCAGGTAGACTGGGATAATGTGACCAGAACAAAAAGAAAAGTTCTTCGCACAATCTATTTGCTGGACTGTAGCAAAAGCCTTGGACTTTGTGTGGCAAACACACAGGGACTGAATCGATTCACTCACGGACGTCTACAGACTCCTTAAAAAGCTCCACCTATGGAGACCATCTCGGTGATGAGACTTGCACGGAGAAAAACAAAGAGACTGCGAGCGAGCAGAGCAATGCTCGGAGCAAAAGCTCCGACAGCTGAAGAATCAACAGAGGGACAAGAAGCCGAGGATTTTATACGCTACAGCGGATGCTAACGACATGAAAACGTTCCACAAAAATCTGAATAATAATAATAATAATGATAATAATGATGATAGTAATAATGATGATGATGATGATGATGATGATGATGATGATGATAATAATAATGATGATGATGATGATGATGATGATGATGATGATAATAATAACAATAACATCCATCATCATCATCATCATCATCATCATAGAAATGTAGCATCTATAGAGCACCTTGCCGAAGGTTCTAGGCGCTGACAATCCACACTCTGGTGTACACAACGGGCTTCCTACCTGGGGTAGTGCCGACTGAAGAGCTACCCTGCTGGCGCTTCCTTAAAGTCGTTTCCCGTGTCATCTAGACAATATCGTTCACTCTCAATTTCCTTACCTCCTTCATTATTTCAATTTCTCACGCAAATACCGCAGATTGACCAAAAGCATGTGGGTTACCCCCCCCCCCCCCCCCCCACACACACACACACACACACACACACACACCACACACACACACACACACACACACGCACACACACACACACACACACACACACACACACACACGCGCGCTTCGGGTGCGCTTTGTCCTGATCAGTCCACACTGCTGACAAAGAAAAAGACTCACATGCTTGCTTGCTGGCAGTGAATTTCAACACATTCCTGAACAGAGTCATGCACATCAGAAGAGGCGACAGCAGCAGTGATACAGCTGGCAGCGCAAGGCTGGACCAAACACATTCCTGTGGCAAGAGTGAATAATCGCTAAGGATGACCATCATTGGTTTTGGCACCTGAATCCGACGGTGTTCCAACAAGAGTGTTGGACAGACAGACCCCCTTGTTCCACCCAATCATCTGGGGGAATAACAAAACACAAAACCCCCCAAAAACAACAACAACAACAAAACCCGAAAACAACATTAACAACAACAACAACAACAACAACCGAACAACCAACCAAAAAAAAAAAAAAGCAACACCTCAAGGACGCGCACCATGTGCATGTCTAGCTGCGAGAGCCAACACATCTTGGTGACAATCGTCGCACCTTAGAATTCCACTTTGTGGCTTGCACGCAAAGCGTTCACCAATGCTCATCTCCACAAATCACCACCCACGTCACGTCACGTCACTGACACCTCTGTCCCCTAAACCTCAGCGTGGGTTTCCAGCAGGCAGGGGCACCTGCGACGTAGTTTCGGTTGGCATTATTTCTACAGCTGCGAGACACATCTCACTGGCCAAACTAAGAAACTCGGCCTGTGTTTGTCTATTGACAAAGCTTTTGACACCATGACTGGAAATGGCATTTGAAAGATCACGCCCATGCTAGGTAGTGCCAAGAAAGTCGTCAAAATGACCTCTTACTGTTGTGGAGAAGGGGGGGGGGGGGGGGAGGGAGGGGATGCAGGTAAAGTTATAGCTATATCAAGTGAACACATCGAAGTGACAGGCGCCCAAGTCTTAGATCCACCCTGTGTTCCACCTTGTTTGAAGCAGTGGATGGAATATCTCCTCCAACGCCAGTGGGGATCCATTTCGATGCTGACTGCCACAGCCAGATCCCAATCTCCGTCACCGCAGCTTGGCAAAACCGCTACTTAGCTCCAGAAAGAAAGTTCATGGCGTCAGTGATGATCTCTCGCCCTGGCACCACACTTTCTGACGGACGCCGTTCACGCACCTGACTTTTCATTGTCCATCGTTCCAGCTCCTTGCCCACTGTTTTCCTTTCCCTCAGCTGCTCCTCCATTCCTCTTTCGACACATACACACTCCCCCCATTTCCTCATCCCACCATCTTCATGTTAACACCCCATATACATGCATAACATGTGTATAACATAACAGACATGCTGAAAACATGTACATCCAGAACGCCATCTTCACCATTCAGGGATGCATGCACATGGACCCATGCGCATGTCGACGATCCGTATGGACTTACTTTAATAGTTTCAAAAAGGAGTGATTTTTTTATATTCTATATATTAATAGTTTCAAAAAGGATGTTTTTTATATATTCTATTTGTTAATAGTTTCAAAAAGGAGTGATCTTTTTAAAATTTGAATTCTATTTCGAGTTTAGGATATTCTACCACCACCCCCGAACCCCTCCCTTCCGTTTTATTCCCCCATACACACTCAAGAGCCCCCTTCAAGCATAAGACTCTTCCTCTGTCACTCTCTCCCTTTTTATAATCCCAGTTCCTATAGAAACAGGGAGTATTTTACATTGGAAACGAAGAAATGCTGTCTGTGTGTGTCTGTCTGTCTGTGGTCGAAATGTGTTCCACTCGCTCCAGACAGAACTTCTGGGCCGGTCTTTCTGAAAATGTGTATGTTTATTATGAGTCGCGGATGCAGCCCGATGTTTTATTTTACCAGAATAGCCCTTACTAGCGGCTACAACGGTCCAAAACGGTTTTTCTTCTTTATGGAATATCTCTTGAAATGTACACGCGTATTCAAGACAAACTGTGATTACTTTTATTTGCTTTACATCTTGTCTTATTAATCTTCGCCTTCTCTTTCTATCTGCCTCTGTTTCCGTCTCCTCCTCACACACACACACACACACACACACACACACACACGCACGCACGCACGCACGCACGCACGCACGCACGCACGCCACGCACGCACGCACGCACGCACGCACGCATACATACATACATACATACAGACAGAAGGACAGACAGACAGACAGACAGACACATACACACACATACACGCACGCAACGCACGCCACGCACGCACACACACACACACACACACACACACACACACACACACACACACACACCACACACACCCACACTTTAAACACATATTCGTGTATTTCATGTCTGTGTTTTTTTATACGTCATTATTTGTCTTTCATTTCAATGGTCATCAGTCCCGAAGACGTTTCTACGATCGAAGCGTCGTCATTTTTGTTCTTGCATTTCTATGAAGAATCTTCAGAGCGTACTCTAAAGAAATTGGGGGAAAAAGGATTGGCGGTCAAGAAACCATTTTATATTCGCGCCCGTCGAGTCCTGTCTCGCTTGCCGGGTACAAATATCCGCACGCTACTCGACCAAAATTGTCCACCGTGCATGTACATTTCCCCCTCCCCAGTGTACAGCGCTGGTAAGACTGGCTGTTTCTGATGATTCAAGGACAGACTGAGCGACCATTTTGTGTTCACGTTCTACGTCATTGCAGGGCCTGTGGCAAACTCCTAGTCAGCTTCGTTTCAACATGCTCCACGTCTGCATGGTGATGTTAAACAAGAAACGAATCAAAACATTTTCATCCACCTTGGCTTAAGGCTGTGTCAGACCAATTGACACAGGCTAGAACACCAAGGCTACATCAAAAATGTTGAACTGCTGCAAATGAGTAAATTCTTATGAGTTCATCTATCAACGTTTGGCCAAATAAATTTACTTGTGGCCTATCTTAGTTGTGTGGTCAGTAGCATGTATAGTTACGTTTCCACCTCTACTTGGTTGAATAACCATTAAAAATGTCTACTTGGTGGAAGTTAACTTGACATCTATAGCAAAAAAAATATGCCTATAAGATTTTGCTTTATCTGTAATTGTGGGTGATCTTCAATTACAAAGAAAATGTGGAATGCATGTGTTGCGAATATCTCTGGAAGTGTTTGCTGCAGAGTTAAGGCCATTATGAATTCAAGACATCTTCTCTCAGGAAATGACGTAAAAGGTCTTAACTATACTTAACTATCATTTCACACATTTGTTTTTGAGTTGCTAAGTGAGACGACTGCAGGCGGAAATCAAAAAAAAAAAGAGAAAAAAAATACTTATAAGGTTCTGCCGAAAAGCCTAAACAAACGAATCACAAAACAATACACAACGCGTTTCGACCTCTTAGGTCTTCTTCAGGCAAGATACCCAACACTCGGGGCAACGAAAGAAACGAGCAATCACTTATCTTCATCCAATTCGGCGCAAGATGGGCGTTGAATCTTTTGTTTTCAGTTTTCATGATATTACTGCTTGTTCTTACTGAAGGGATGTTGATGTTGTTAAGCAAAATGCCAGAAACTTGAACTGCTGTCCTCCTCCCCCCCTCCTCCACCGACTTCACCCCTCACGTTTTGCCCCCTCCCCCCACCCCCCACTCCAACCGCCAGACACGTGCAAGTGCCACAGAGAAATGGGACATACTCGCTGTACAAACAGTGCACAACTTGAGTGAACTGAGAGGACAGACCATGCTGGAAGAAGAACTGACGACACTCACAGACATCACTGTACATACAGCCTAATGGGACACTTGAAGTGAACTGTGAGCATTGAAGGCACCGCCTGAAATAATATTCAGACACGAATGAGAGATGATTAATATCCATAAGAAAAAGAAAGGAATCTTACAAATGAACGAAGGCTGCCGAGTATTTGAGAAGTAGAGACTAGAGACTCTCTCGGAAGAAGACCTGACTGCAAAACACTGTGCCTCCCGGAAAATTAGAATCAGGAAGAAGAGAGAGAGAGAGAGAGAGAGAGAGAGAGAGAGAGAGAGAGAGAGAGAGAGAGAGAGAGAGAGAGAGAGAGATTTCATCATCCATTCAGCAGTTAAAGCCCTGTAGACAAGGGGCATATTTGAAGATAACGGAGTAAAAATCAATCGCTCACCTCACCCTTCCCTTCTCCCTCCCACCACCCCCTTGCCCACGGCTCATTTCCCACAGCTTCCTCCCTTCGTCTCCCCTCCCGCCGCCACCCCAATGCCCGCTCCCGCCTCTTCATTCATACCCTTAATCACAGACAGGCACACGACGGCGGGTCATCTTGACAAACATTTCAATGATCAAATACATCACTAGCTGTTTCTTTCAATCGTCTTTTTTCTAATGTTCATAGCTCTTAGAGAGAGAGAGAGTGAGAGAGAGTGAGTGAGAGAGAGAGAGAGGCAGAGAGAGAGAGAGAGAGGCAGAGAGAGAGAGAGAGGCAGAGAGAGAGAGAGAAGAGTGAGGGAGAGAGAGAGGCAGAGAGAGAGAGAGAGAGAGAGAGAGAGAGGAGAGAGAGAGAGAGAGAGAGAGAGACAGGCAGACAGAGACGGAGACAAAGATATTAAACTCATGGAGGAGGAAAAGAAAGCTGCCCACATGACCATTCACAATACAGCAGCAGAGACGTCTTCTGTTTCCTTTGCCGAGGAGACCAGGTCGTGACGGTGCGCTTCAAAACTGATCATTGCAAACTCATGCATCCTGCTGATGTAGAGGATACCAGACCGTTTCTTCAGAGACCCTGTCAGCTCGAGGAGCCAAACTCTGAATACACACAGAAGACAAAGACACTGTCGAACAGCATCTCAGGACATCTTTCCCCCCACCCTCAGTGTGTGTCCCCGCTTGGAATCCAGGATGACAGGCGGCTTTCAGCACAGGGAAATTGTCCAGCAAAAAAAAAAAACAACAAACAAACAAACAAACAAACAAAAAAAGCCCACTGACATTGGATGAGATAGACAAAGTGGTTTGGAAAGCGAGTGTAAAGTCATCGCCTGAACCATACTGGAATCACCTACCTGATGTACAAGAAATGTCTCAGTGGGCCTGAGCGGCTCCAGAAACTGACAGGATAAACATCAGGAGCTTGATGATCAGTGAACAATGGTTGGTATTGATGGAGTGTACATTCCAAAAGAAGACCTGCACCTTATGTCAACAGAGCTCAGGCTTCCAAGGCTAGTGCTGAATTGCTCCGACCTGGGTGTTTCGACAGTGGAGAACAGTACTTTTCTAGCTTCCGCTGGTACCTCCGGGTGTATCTTTTTTCTTATCTTCCTATTGGCCGACTCTAGGGGGAAAGGCCCTGTGATGGTGAGAAGAGACTTGTTGACCCATGACGTACTGTTCACTGCGGGAAAGGCAGGAAGTCGAGACCCTCTCCAGAGGGCGCTTAAGGTCTCATGGCAACAGCTCGGCTGTGTCTGGGGGGTTGTACTGGTTTCACCTGTCAGCGCTACAGCAACGAGTGGGGCTGCGGGGTCCGTGCACTAGTTTGTTTGATGGTGGCATGATTTGTCAGTGGGCGTCGCTGTCATGGAATACGGGCTGGTACTCCATGGAGGTTCTGGTGTGTCGCGTCCAGTGGTCATCACAGACAGGCATCTGCCAGACAGCAGTTATGTCCCTTGGCGACTCGATAATATGTCTTTTGCGTGCCTGCACCCTAGGTCAACAAATTGCAGGCTTCCAAAGGTGGTGCAAGATTGCTCTCAGCTGGTTGGTTCGGCAGTTGAGGACAGTACTTCTCTAGGTCCGACTGGCACATTGGGGAGGATCTTTATCTTCGCATTTCCTTCTGAACGTAAGGAAACACTTTTCTTCTGTATCCTGGCAGCGAGGCTGACTGCTCTCACACACACTTCTGTAGGGAAGGAGGCCTCCTCCAGAGAGTGTCTGGCTGTGTGTGGAATCTCATGATCATTTTGAAAGCCGAGGAAGAATAAAAGACCTTGTGATGTGATTTGATCCGGGAACTACGTGTGGTCTTCAAAAAGGAAGAAAACAGTAAAAAAAAAAAAAAAAAAAAAAAAAAAAAAGAAAATCACAATACTACTACATTGCACAAATTTTTCAGCATCGTGGCCTTTTTCATGTGAAAAGATAAAAAAAAAAACCCACAAAAAAACAATACAGCTTCTTTGATCTGTTAAGTGGTCAGAGATGGATATCATCCAGTTGTATTGTTTTATTTTTCTCTTACATGAAAAAGGCCATGAGACCGAACATTTTGTGCAATATTATGAAGAGTGGTATTGTGATTTGTGTACGTATGACTCGTCCTACACAAGATGGTTTGGCTTGATCCTGAACTGCATATTACCTTCAAGAATGTGAAAATGCTGAAGAAGTACGATCCGGATTCTTGAGTGGGGCTTTCTACGAGAGAGTACGCGCAAGATGGAGAATTCTAGAAGCTGGCCTTGGGACGGACGCTGCAGTTTCTACACTATCAA
>JADBJO010021716.1:12500-22500 GCA_016801955.1 Conus betulinus
AGCTACCATACTCACTGCCGTCAAACTTCGTCAGATAATGACATGGCGTACCGGAACATCGACATCTCTGTCTGCACGGGAGGTGGCACTGACTAAGATGCTGATTGGCAGCT
Source organism: Conus betulinus (assembly GCA_016801955.1). NCBI lineage: Eukaryota > Metazoa > Mollusca > Gastropoda > Neogastropoda > Conidae > Conus > Conus betulinus. The sequence continues at coordinate 12,614 of JADBJO010021716.1, forward strand.
CTGTGTTTTTTCATCATCTGTATTTCTCCCAGCTGTGTGTTCCGTGTGGTCAGTCTGTTTTTGCCAGAGATGAGAGCTGGGGGTCGCCATCACAATTTCTTTAACGCTGCCTTGTGGATTTTTTCAACTTTCGCTTTAGTCAATTCTACCTTTAACTTTTTGATCTACTACAGGATGGGGTCTCGGTTCAGACAAACCTTCTGGGCATTTTTTCAGAAGAGAGGAAAAGCAGTGAAAGATTGGTAACTGAGGGAGAACAGAGGAAACATATGGCACACTTCATTCATTCCCTACACACCGTTATCTTCACTTCTTAAATGCTCACGGCATTAGCTTTTAAACAGATATTTTTTCAGAATTTGTGTTCATCCACTTTATAACTGTGATTTCCAACATGGGTAGAACGTAAATCCAAAGTTTCACGTAATAAGTCTTTTTCGTCATAGAAGTAGTTTTCTATTCCATTTTTGTTCGTTTGTATGTCGGTCTGTCTTTCAGTCAGTCTTTCTCTATCTCTCTCTCTGTCTCTCTTTGTCTCTCTGTCTCTGTCTCTCTCTCTCTCACTCTCACTCTCTCTCTCTCTCTCTCTCTCTCTCTCTCTCTCTCTCCGCCCTCTTCTCTCTCTCCCTCCCATCTCCCCCCTCTGTATGTGTATCTGTCTCTGTCCCTCTCTCTCTGTCTCCCTCTCCTCCCCCTCCTCCCCTCTCTCTCACCTTCTTCCTCCCCTCCTTTATCACTTTTTCTTTCTCATACCCTGTTGCGCTTAGTATTAGCAAAGATAGTTAGATAACAAGGATAATTAGATAACAAGGATAGTTAGTTAACAAGGATAGTTAGATAACAAGGATAGTTAGATAACGAGGATAGTTAGATAACGAGGATAGTTAGAGGACTCCATGGGACTCCCACACAACAGAAGAGGTTCACTGAACGTCGTCACGACGTAGAACTCTGAAGCCCTTTCACACACACGCGATGTCTACTGACCACTCGGTCAGCCTCTCCACATCACTCTGGATGGAGACAGCGGCTGGGCAGGGGCTGCACCCTACACCCGGTTGGCAGTCAGCTCCAGGTCGGACACGGGACTTCACCGACACCTGGGGAACTGACCACCAGTGAGGACCTGCCTTCAGTCTTTCTTCAGCGCTCTGGAGGTGTTTCTGTGCCGGCAGCTCTGTAGAGACTGAAGGAAAATCCTCGCTCACTCGACTGACACACAGGTGAGTAGCTGTCAGGTGAACAGGTCAACCGGTGAACAGGTAAACTTGCCTGTCCGAAGCGTCCGCTCAATTTGGGACCGGACAAAAATGGTCCGTCACAGCTGCCTATAATAATGACATTGTGAGAATAGTCGATTAAAAGATCCTGTCCTGCACATTCTGGGTATATTAATACCACAAACTATTCTTGCTTCAAACTGACCCCGAGTAACTTATTGCTGAGATCTTCACAATAACTGGTGTCTTACTCATTGCAGATAAGATTCTGTTGATCGACCATTACTTTAAAAAAAAAAAGACAAATTGCCCTTTGTTCCTAAATTTTGCAGCCACGTTGAACCTGTATTGAGTATATCTTTGTTTCTGTAGTGGCTCATGTGAGGAACAGAATAGCTCAATATAGGAAACACTGGCACAATATACTCTAATAATCAGTCACGATTGCTTTTCTTTCGGTCCTGTTGCATTTCTTTGCGTCGAGATTAACCACCACGTGGATCAATGGTATCGTCTTCATCAGGAGCAAAATAGAGTCTACTTGATCTCTTTTTTAAAACATTTCTTTCCTCCCACCGCACATACATCAATGCACTCCCATCTACATAAACCAGCACAGATTAATAAGCATAAATCGACCTATACAGCATAGATATATATGTCTATATACACCAGCAAACACACAATGGATTACCTATACGCACATCTACTTCTCAGTGTGTTACTAACTTCCATGGGAGTCGCAAGTTTAGTTAAAAAAAAACAAACGAACAAACAAGCATATACTTCGCGTACATAGCATATACGTCGCGTTAACGTACATTATCTAGTGACACAAAAACATAAGAATATAGATAATTAGAGAGTGAAAATACGAAGATATCGAAAACAAACAAACAGAACACACACACACACACACACACACACACACACACACACACACACACACACACACACACACACACAAACTGCCAGGGGGGGTTTGGAGGGCTGGGGGGGGGGGGGGGGGTGACCCTTTTACCGTACAGCAATGTATCAGGAGCGTCTGACGTGACTGTTCCCTTCACATTGTTGATACTCCTATTGCACAGATTCATAAGCTTCTGATTTTGGCATGGCGTAAATTGTTTTTGTTTAGATACGTAGTAAACCACAAAATCTGCATGTTTCATCTCAAAGTGAATCGAGTATTTTTCAATTTCATATTTACTATCTATTTCCTCAAAGAATGATTTTATGCTTTGCATTCTTGACTTATGTAAGAAGAACTTACCAAGTAGGATTATAAGATCAGTTATTTCGTCAGTTTTAATGTTATCTGCAACGCCAAAGAGAACGAGCTCCATATGTGGGTCTACTTGATCTTAATTAGGTATGCTCACTGTGTGGATTTGTGAACCTCGTCTGTGAATTTGAAATTGCAACTACTATGCCTTCACGAATAATGTAGACAAACGAATCACAAGCCAGAACATGATGCGTTTCGACCTTTTCGGTCTTCTTCAGGCAAGATAAACAACTCTCAGGACAACGAAAATGAAGATAACCGAATTCGACAAAGATACGTGATATGCTCGTTCTTCATTTTTGCTGTCCTGAGTGTTTGTTTATCTTGCCTGAAGAAGACCTAAGAGGTCGAAACACGTCGTGTTTTGTCTTGTAAGGGAGAAACAGAGGGAGGAACGTTATGGGACCGCCATGATCTTTGACATGACGTCATCTCTCTGTTTTCCCAACCAGAAGGTCGCATGCCACATACATTGATGATACCTCTTACCTGCATTTGTACGTACACGTGGAATATGAGTACCATGTAGACACACTGTATTATTGATGCTTTTTTGTCTCTCTTACCGGGATGCCTGCAATATAGAAATGCACAACAAACAACAAAATAAAGAAAAACATTCCGATAACCAGTATGACTGTGTTAGTTGTACACAGCGCACATTAATCAATCAACTGATACATTTTTGACAACGTTGAAACACCCCCCCCCCCCCCCCCACACACACACACACACACACACACACACACACACACACACACACTCACACACACACACACAATGCACGCACACACACACACACACACACACACACACACACACACACACACACACACACACACACACACTCCAACTGTGTGAAACAAGCTGGACATTAATCTAAGGTCGTGGATCTTTTATATTCACGCATCACGTTATCTTTTAGATAGGGTTTAATAGCGTAAATTAATGATGGATATATTGAAAAATTATTGCTTTCCAGTGTTTAGAATAGGTAGAAACAATACGTTTTTTTTTCAGGTCTGGGTAAACTCTGTAACAATGTTTCTAAATCACTTTTATATCGTCTTAAAAGGCATATTAAAGTACTTTTCAAAAAAATAATTTAGATTACAAAGTCAGCTTTATGGTGCCTTTAAAAACTAGAGGTAAGTTGTTATTCGGGTGGTGATATTAGGAACACGAGGATGAGACTTCGGACTTCAGACTTCAGATGGTTTATTGTTCAGACGTTGTGTCCATACAATCGAGTGAGTTGTTATGAATATCATTGTGGAGCTTTTCTATGGCGTCGTTACACACATAATACTTTTTAGACTCTCTCTCTCTCTCTCTCTCTCTCTCTCTCTCTCTCTCTCTCTCTCTCTCTCTCTCTCTCTCTCTCTCAAGTAAACAGGAATGTACATGTGAGTGCGCAAGCGCTCACACAAAATAAATGCACGCAAGCAAGCACACACGTACACAATCAAAAAATTTACACAAGTGAACGGCAGATGACGCATGAAAAAATAGTAGGCCAGCAGCCCGTAAGCAATACGTGACAACAAATCAAACAATGAATTTATCCACAGTCGCACGTGAAATGGCGGTCATCCAACATGTTACTGCAGAGTTTGAAGGCATAAAAAATACACTTGGCCAGATTTACTGTTGATGTTGGAATAGTGGAATTGAGAATGGTTGATTTCTGCGTTCTGTAGAATAACAATTTGAAACCTGACAGATATTTCTTTCGTAGTCGTCATATATCGGGCAGAAGAACAAAACCGGGTTTCATCTTCTTGAGAGGCTAGACGAAAAGGACATTGTAACACGTCGATATATTCTGATCTATATCTGTTACACTTCAGATCTGTTATTCCCAAGCGAAATTAAGTGAACATGTTTCTAGCGTAATGTGAATTGATAACATGGAAATATCATTCACGCTCTAGAAAGCTTTTAGAACTACAATAAAGTTCGTAACGATTGCTGTCAGGGAGTTTTGACGACCACTTTTGTTTACCACAATCAGTTAATCGTTGGTTTAAATTCCTTCAGGAAATTTTCTCTGTTTCCGACACCCTGTGAACACCATACATGTCCAAAACTATTTACACACAACATTCTTCTGACTTTAGTGGCCCACATTTCCTTTCCTCTTTCGTCCATTTCTTTAAGCATTTGGTAAGCCATGTTAGAAAATCTGTTTTTTCTGGTAATGCACAAAGTCTATGCCAATAAGATATATACACCGTACTGAAGCTTGAACAAAGAGAGGAAATCGACCAAGTTCACCATCCACCATTAGATTTGGTGTACGGAGAGCTACATTCAGCAACCGTTTACATGCAAATAATGTACTTTTTCTGTCTCTTCTATTTCATCAGTACCCCAAATGTCTGACGCATACAACAGTATTGGTACAATCTGGGCATCGAAGAGCTTAAAGAATATTTTTGGGTCAGTACAATTGATTCTCCACATGGTTCTGAATACGACTACAACACATTTCTTTGCTTTTGTAATCATGTCTTCGACAGACAATTTGCGGCTCAGGCGAGTAGTAAAGTTGAGGCCGAGGTATCTGTAAACGTTTACCACTTCAACGTCTTGGGTTCCATAATTCCATTTTTCAAGTTTTGATAAGTAGCCCCCATTTCTGAACACCATTATTTTTTGTTTACTGAGGATTCACTTTCAGTCCGAGTTCTGCAGATATTACAAATAAGTTGTTTAGCTGAGTTTGAAGACCACTCGGGCTGGACGAAAACAAAGCAATATGATAAGCAAACATTAGCAAAAATAACTCAGTAGTGTCAGATCTAAGCTGGAAGCCATGCTTACCGTTATTGATTATATAAACCGCTAATTCGTTAATAATAGAAGAAAATAGTGTCAGAGAACCCAAACAGCCCTGCTAAAGTCCTTGAAGGCATTCAAAACTGTCGGTATAAACCTGATCATCTCTTGCACAAAATTTTACGGAGCTCTACATTGCTTGGAGCGCTGAAAGCATTTTACCACCGATTCCGATCGTTAGTAAAACATTCCACAGTACATGTCTCTTGACCGTATCGAACGCTTTCTGAAAGTCGACAAAGGCTACATAAATCTTTCTGTTCACAGCGAGATATTTCTGAACTAAGGCATTGAATATGAAAATATGATCGATTGTTGAATAATCTTTTTGCGGAAACCAGCCTGTTTCAGATATGATATTGTATGTATTCGACCATTCTGACAACCTCTTATTTAATATATAAGTATACAGTTTGCTGAGGCAAGACAAAAGAGCAATACCACGATAATTATCGGGGTTGTTAATGTCTCCTTTTTATGGAGTGGAAATACGATAGCTTTTGACCATTTACTGAGATACGTACCCTTTGTCAAAAAAGGGACAATCGCATCCTGTGAGACTTTTAAAACTTCATTTATTAACCCATCAGGTCCAGCTGCTTTTCCTGATTTTAAATGTTTTATAGCTTCTTTTACCTCTAACTCTGATATATCAAAATTTAGGAAATCAAACAAGTTGTCAGCTTCGTTACCCTCTGGCTAAAAAATATCGTGAACGTGTTGTTCTGCATTGTCATTTAAGAGATTAGAAAAAGTGACGAAACCAGTCTTCTTTAGGTATGTTACTTTTGAATCTGGTTTTACGTTTACATTTCTTTATTTTTTTTTTCCAGAATGCCTGCGAATTATGTCGATTGTTGACAAGTCTATCTACAGCTTCCTTTTTGAATTCTTTTCCTTAATTCTAAGAGCAGTTTTATACTTTTTCCTTTCCCGTACGTATGATGATCTGTTTACTAGTTTTTGTTTCTGTTAAAGATTCCTAACGCTTTTCTTACGTTCTTCTTTAACAGGTGACAATCTTTGTCGAACCAAGGCTTACTCTGTTTAGAAGTGAGGACAACATCTTTAGGGTTATTGGAACAAATCCGTTTAGTCATACGCATTGCTGCAGCTTTAACAGCACACGTAAACGTGTCAAAAGCATCATCGATTGATCGTTCAATCTGAGCAGTGGCTTCTGCTGTACGGTCAGAAAACGCCGGAGAAAACAGGATTCACTGAGTCTATGTACTTCATCAGGGTTCCATATTATCTTGTAAACAGAACAAAGAGAGCTGTCACATAAGTTATCTGCATCATTTTCTGTAAGCAAACGATTTACTGAAACACAAGGGGCATATGTACGGATTCGACTCTCTCTTCTACAACGAAATTTGTACATGATGTAGCAAAGTCCGGAGAAGCAATAAAGTAATCATTTACACTTGCGCCACCAGGAGAAACAAACGTCAATTGCTTTGATGCATCAGGGTAGCAGGAGCCGTTTAAAATCAAAAGTTCATAGCAGGCACACAAATCTAGAAGATGTCTACCAAAGGCATTAAGAACCAAGTCTTGTGTCTGATGGTTATCAACAAATAATGCAGCGTTGTCATTCAACATGTTTTCCGGCTCAGTCTGGAATACATCAGATTTGGGCTGAAGGTTAGCTGTTTCTGCTGTTAAAATCTCTGCATAGTAGAAAAAGGGCATCACCAATTTGTTCAAGCACATCTGCAAGGCACTGTTCTATTTGAACAAGTGACATTTATGTTGCACATAATCATAGAAAGGAGAATCGATGGAGGGAACGTAGCAAGCTACAAGAAAAACGTCACTGACACTTCCAAGGAGGGATTTATCTAATTTTAGAAAAAAGGACGTGGTCGTATGAAACCTCAACACGCATTACAAATGTTTCATATTCTTTACGTATCAAAGTGATGATACCACCACTGCTCCTACCTCGACGAGAAAGTTTTCACAGCAGGAGAGGAAAAACATGAAAAAGCTGACCAGCAATCTGGAGGGGAAAACCAACTGTTGAGAAAAGTTTCAAATAAACACATAAAGTCAAACTTATTAACGTAATTTAAGAAAAATCCGGGTCGGAAAATTTGTTCCCAAAGCCGTCAATATTCAAGGACAATAAAGAAAGTGAAGGGCTTACAGTACGTTGGACTGTGTTTACACCTGGGGCTTGGGCGACACATCGTGCCTGGTTCAGTTTTGTTGAAGCTGCATCGTTGGGGGGAGCTGGGTGGGCGCCTTCGTTTTGGGGGTCGGGGTGTCGCGTGTTGGTGGCTTGAGGACGGCCCACTATTGGTCGCACTGTTGCCACAGACAGGTGACCTGCTTTCGAGGTTAAGATTTCCGACTGACCCCCCTCTTGGATGACTGGAGGCTCCGTTGTGGCAGCTTGAGTTGTCGGTGCTGCCGTTGCCGGAACGTTGCTGGAGAGGGCCCTCGACTACCAGCTTGTTTACTCTTGTAATAAGCATGTAGTCCTTTCTTGCCTTGCTTTCTGACCTGCTCCGACTGTCTCGTTGTCAAGTCGTTTGCAACCTGAATTACCTTTTGCTTTAGCACCATACGTCCCTTTGTCATGACGTCCATCTTGTCTCGCCAACGCAAGAATTTGACAATCATTGAGCGGGATTTGGGGTTAGGTTACAGTTGGCAGTCATTGACGCAAAGTTTGGTTTTCACCCACTCTGTGAACGCGCACAGTGTTGTGAGCGGGCACAGTGTCATCCACTGACCATGTTTTTCCTGGCGCAGTATCCTTCAAAGATTCCACCACTTTGGTGGCACGTGACTGAAAAGTTTCACCAGGAGTTTCAACAAGGCCGAAAAAACGAAGGTTGTCCCGGCGCGAAAAGGCTTCTAACTTATCCAGTTCTTCATCGCACCGTTTCCGTAGGTCCGTCAGGTCTTGCAGATCTTCGACAGACTCTGCCGTATCCTCCTGTTTCTCAGCCAGCTGCTCACAGGTTTTCTCCAGACGGGTGGTGCTGTCCTTCAAGTCTGCAATGTCACAGGCAATGGCTTGCACCGACGACGACAACAGAGTTCATGTCGGCACGCAGAGCGCCAAGCTGTGACGACAATTTTTTGTGTCTGATGGTCGAGGAAACGCTGGATGTCGGTTAGAGTGAGGGGCGAGGGTGATGTTTCCTCCTGATCAGATACACCAGTAACAGCAACGTCTTCAGATACAGAGGAAGGGGACGACATGGTAGTCGTAGCTGTGTGCCACCGCTCAGTTGGAATGCAGGTAAACAGTTAGACCGCCATCACGTGGCACGTGCAGTTCAGGTAAACACCTTCGCCGCCTCACACCACCACAGCAGCCAGCAATGGAGAAAAATAAACTACAGGTAAAAGGGAGAAAACTTGAAGTCACTCAGAGACAAAATTTGTACCATTCGATTCCCCCAAGACTCACGAAGACGATGGTAAAAATGATACATTTTTGATTTGTTCTTTGCCGAAAAGAATTGGGAATTTTGACCAATAATGCTGCTGCTCCTCAAAGAATGTGTGTTGCCAGTTTTGTGAGCTTAAACTCACTCCCACATGAGGAGAGAGAGAGAGAGAGAGAGAGAGAGAGAGGAGAGAGAGAGAGAGAGAGAGAGAGAGAGAGAGAGAGAGAGAGAGAGAGAGAGAGAGAGAGAGAGAGTGGATGTTGAGTTTATTTTTTGTTATCTACTTATCTATTTGTTGATTTCATTTGTTTATCGTCCTTTGCTACCCCATTTCCGAGCTACACCAGTGGCATCTCACCCACATCACTCATTCCGACCCCTCATCCACAGTCAGAGTTTGGTCTGTCCTGCCACATCTCTGCTACCACCAGTCCACAGAAAGCTGTCATTGCCACGTCTCCATGAGGCAACTCACCGGAGCAAACACAGCACTCCTGCTGAGTCACTTCGGTGGTGTTCAGTAGGTCTGATTCAGCATATGTAGGGCACCACCTGCTAAAACGCCTACTGACGACAATCATTGCTTAGTTGTGGAACTGGCGTGAGTGAGCTCTACCTGCGGAGGGCGACACCACGTCCGTCCAACAACAGTCTCCATGTAACCGTCGATACCGGTAACCTGATGGAATCCCCATGCATGAAATCGAGAACTGAAGTCACCATAAGATCAGCACACGAGGGGCGATAGAATTTGAGACTTTTTTTTTTTTTTTTTAGTGGTAGTTGCAAAGGGAAGCAATTAGAGGCGGAAATCTAAACTAATTCCAAAAATTATCTGTGATGACTCTGCTGAACAACGTGGATAAACGAATCACAAGACAAAACACGACGCGTTTTGACCTCTTAGGTCTTCTTCAGGCAAGATAAACAACACTCAGGACAATGAACATGAAGAACGAGCTGTCATCTATCTTTGTCGAATTCGGCGAAAGATGGGCATTGAACTTTTATGTTGATTAATGAAGTTGAGGATGATGAAGGTGATGCTACGGATTTCCGGTCTGGTTCAAGACTGCTTGACGGAGCTGTGTTCTACACATACTTTTATAGCATATCCTGACATCAGCT
>JADBJO010021716.1:27500-29098 GCA_016801955.1 Conus betulinus
GAATAGGACTGGAAGAATACCAACCAACCAACCAAACACAAAAAGTCAAGGAAAACGGTTCAGGGAAGAGAAATGGGCGGGAGCAGCTGTACAAGAAAAAAGAACAGGTACATAAGTGATTAGGCTCAAATAAAACACCGGGGTGGGGGGGGGGGGGGGGGGGGGTGGGGGGGGGGGGGGGGGGGGAGGGGGGGGGGGGGGGGGGGGGGGGGGGGGGGGGGGGGGGGGGGGGGGGGGGGGGGGGGGGGGGGGGGGGGGGGGGGGGGGGGGGGGGGGGGGGGGAATCGTTGCATCATAGTAGCAAAAGATCGGTCGATGGCTTTGAGGTTAAAAAAGACATGTCTGACTGATTTAACTTTCAGTTACATTGTTGTATCAATGCATATATATATATATATATATATATATATATATATATATATATATATATATATATATATATATATATATATATATATATAATGCCCCAGTGCAAAACAGTGTACGCTGAACTGTGGTACTATCAAATGACGCAGCTCAGCTTTCGTAGCAAAAAAAAGTTAAAGTGGCAAACTTGAGACACTATGAGTTCTGTTTAGAAGGCTGATTCTGAAGAAAACTGCAATATGACTATGATAATCATTATCATAACACTATCACTAAGTCATTGGAGGTGTGTTTAGAAAGGGACATCAAATCAAAAGGTCATATAAGTCGTGTAGAAACACCATCTTGTTACTGCCTTATATCAATTTTCCCATCTGGCTGCCCAAATCATCGAACTTCAAATTTCTGTCAGCAAAATCCGTTCATCTGAACATTGACAGCAGGCTCTGTCTACAAGAGTTTAAAAATCTTTTTAGAAAATGAACAAATGACTTACGATTTTCTTTTGCCAGTAAAAAAAAATCTAACATTTGAAAGAAAATGTGACAGTGACCTGCTGAATTGAACGATGGGACTTTCTGCATATCCTCATGATTACAACAGACATTCTCATAGCACAGCATGATCTACACAATGCTGTTCCTAATTCCTCTGTTCCCGAGGAATGCATTGAAGTCAGATTTAGTGAGATGGATTACATACCATGGGCTAATCCTGATAACATTGTCAGTGCTGCAGTGGAACTGTTCATGAGAAAAACGAAGCATATCCTGGCAGGACTCTTGTTTCTGATTGGTGGTCCTGCCAACGTCATCAACATGGTGGTGTTCTATAAACAAGGGCTTAGGGATCGTGTCAACCTGTGTCTGTTTTCGCTGTCATTAACTGACGGCCTTTATCTGACTGCTGGCATGTTCCTCCATGTGGAAAATATCTACTTGCAGGTCATAGGAGAAGAAAACATTCCCCCTGCGAACAAATTTATGACCAACAATAATTTGGTTGTATTCATGGGCCTTTGTTTTATTTCTTTACTCTTGTCAGCCATTATCGCCTGTGAGAGATGCTACTGCGTCTTCAATCCATTAAAGTACCAGACTCTTCTACGCACCAGAACAATGGCTTGCATCATTGTTGCCGTGTATTTCTTGGTGCTCGGAGTGTTTTTCATCGTAGCATTCAAATACAGGGTTGGATGTGTTTATGATCTTGAAACTGGCGGTTTTTGAGTG
>JADBJO010021717.1:0-10379 GCA_016801955.1 Conus betulinus
GTTCTCCCTGCTCAGAAGGATGCTGTGAAGACCACCAGCTGTTGAAGGACGTGTTCTCCCTGCTCAGAAGGATGCTGTGAAGACCACCAGCTGTTGAGTTCTCCCTGCTCAGAAGGATGCTGTGAAGACCACCAGCTGTTGAGTTCTCCCTGCTCAGAAGGGTGCTGTGAAGACCACCAGCTGTTGAGTTCTCCCCCTGCTCAGAAGGATGCTGTGAAGACCACCAGCTGTTGAGTTCTCCCTGCTCAGAAGGATGCTGTGAAGACCACCAGCTGTTGAGTTCTCCCTGCTCAGAAGGATGCTGAAGACCACCAGCTGTTGAGTTCTCCCTGCTCAGAAGGATGCTGTGAAGACCACCAGCTGTTGAGTTCTCCCTGCTCAGAAGGATGCTGTGAAGACCACCAGCTGTTGAGTTCTCCCTGCTCAGAAGGATGCTGTGAAGACCACACCAGCTGTTGAGTTCTCCCTGCTCAGAAGGATGCTGTGAAGACCACCAGCTGTTGAGTTCTCCCTGCTCAGAAGGATGCTGTGAAGACCACCAGCTGTTGAGTTCTCCCTGCTCAGAAGGATGCTGTGAAGACCACCAGCTGTTGAGTTCTCCCTGCTCAGAAGGATGCTGTGAAGACCACCAGCTGTTGAGTTCTCCCTGCTCAGAAGGATGCTGTGAAGACCACCAGCTGTTGAGTTCTCCCTGCTCAGAAGGATGCTGTGAAGACCACCAGCTGTTGAGTTCTCCCTGCTCAGAAGGATGCTGTGAAGACCACCAGCTGTTGAGTTCTCCCTGCTCAGAAGGATGCTGTGAAGACCACCAGCTGTTTGAGTTCTCCCTGCTCAGAAGGATGCTGTGAAGACCACCAGCTGTTGAGTTCTCCCTGCTCAGAAGGATGCTGTGAAGACCACCAGCTGTTGAGTTCTCCCTGCTCAGAAGGATGCTGTGAAGACCACCAGCTGTTTGAGTTCTCCCTGCTCAGAAGGATGCTGTGAAGACCACCAGCTGTTGAGTTCTCCCTGCTCAGAAGGATGCTGTGAAGACCACCAGCTGTTGAGTTCTCCCTGCTCAGAAGGATGCTGTGAAGACCACCAGCTGTTGAGTTCTCCCTGCTCAGAAGGATGCTGTGAAGACCACCAGCTGTTGAGTTCTCCCTGCTCAGAAGGATGCTGTGAAGACCACCAGCTGTTGAGTTCTCCCTGCTCAGAAGGATGCTGTGAAGACCACCAGCTGTTGAGTTCTCCCTGCTCAGAAGGATGCTGTGAAGACCACCAGCTGTTGAGTTCTCCCTGCTCAGAAGGATGCTGTGAAGACCACCAGCTGTTGAGTTCTCCCTGCTCAGAAGGATGCTGTGAAGACCACCAGCTGTTGAGTTCTCCCTGCTCAGAAGGATGCTGTGAAGACCACCAGCTGTTGAGTTCTCCCTGCTCAGAAGGATGCTGTGAAGACCACCAGCTGTTTGCTGTTCCCTGCTCAGAAGGATTCTCCTGCTCAGAAGAAGGATGCTGTGAAGACCACCAGCTGTTGAGTTCTCCCTGCTCAGAAGGATGCTGTGAAGACCACCAGCTGTTGAGTTCTCCCTGCTCAGAAGATGCTGTGTGAAGACCACCAGCTGTTGAGTTCTCCCTGCTCAGAAGGGTGCTGTGAAGACCACCAGCTGTTGAGTTCTCCCTGCTCAGAAGGATGCTGTGAAGACCACCAGCTGTTGAGTTCTCCCTGCTCAGAAGGGTGCTGTGAAGACCACCAGCTGTTGAGTTCTCCCTGCTCAGAAGGATGCTGTGAAGACCACCACTGTTGAGTTCAGCTGTTGAGTTCTCCCTGCTCCCTGCTCAGAAGGATGCTGTGAAGACCACCAGCTGTTGAGTTCTCCCTGCTCAGAAGGATGCTGTGAAGACCACCAGCTGTTGAGTTCTCCCTGCTCAGAAGGATGCTGTGAAGACCACCAGCTGTTGAGTTCTCCCTGCCCTGCTCAGAAGGATGCTGCTGTGAAGACCACCAGCTGTTGAGTTCTCCCTGCTCAGAAGGATGCTGTGAAGACCACCAGCTGTTGAGTTCTCCCTGCTCAGAAGGATGCTGTGAAGACCACCAGCTGTTGAGTTCTCCCTGCTCAGAAGGGTGCTGTGAAGACCACCAGCTGTTGAGTTCTCCCCTGCTCAGAAGGATGCTGTGAAAGACCACCAGCTGTTGAGTTCTCCCTGCTCAGAAGGATGCTGTGAAGACCACCAGCTGTTGAGTTCTCCCTGCTCAGAAAGGATGCTGTGAAGACCACCAGCTGTTGAGTTCTCCCTGCTCAGAAGGATGCTGTGAAGACCACCAGCTGTTGAGTTCTCCCTGCTCAGAAGGATGCTGTGAAGACCACCAGCTGTTGAGTTCTCCCTGCTCAGAAGGATGCTGTGAAGACCACCAGCTGTTGAGTTCTCCCTGCTCAGAAGAATGCTGTGAAGACCACCACCAGCTGTTGAGTTCTCCCTGCTCAGAAGGATGCTGTGAAGACCACCAGCTGTTGAGTTCTCCTGCTCAGAAGGATGCTGTGAAGACCACCAGCTGTTGAGTTCTCCCTGCTCAGAAGGATGCTGTGAAGACCACCAGCTGTTGAGAGTTCTCCCTGCTCAGAAGGATGCTGTGAAGACCACCAGCTGTTGAGTTCTCCCTGCTCAGAAGGATGCTGTGAAGACCACCAGCTGTTGAGTTCTCCCTGCTCAGAAGGATGCTGTGAAGACCACCAGCTGTTGAGTTCTCCCTGCTCAGAAGGATGCTGTGAAGACCACCAGCTGTTGAGTTCTCCCTGCTCAGAAGGATGCTGTGAAGACCACAGCTGTTGAGTTCTCCCTGCTCAGAAGGTGATGCTGTGAAGACCACCAGCTGTTGAGTTCTCCCCCTGCTCAGAAGGATGCTGTGAAGACCACCAGCTGTTGAGTTCTCCCTGCTCAGAAGGATGCTGTGAAGACCACCAGCTGTTGAGTTCTCCCTGCTCAGAAGGATGCTGTGAAGACCACCAGCTGTTGAGTTCTCTCCCTGCTCAGAAGGATGCTGTGAAGACCACCAGCTGTTGAGTTCTCCCTGCTCAGAAGGATGCTGTGAAGACCACCAGCTGTTGAGTTCTCCCTGCTCAGAGGGATGCTGTGAAGACCACCAGCTGTTGAGTTCTCCCTGCTCAGAAGGATGCTGTGAAGACCACCAGCTGTTGAGTTCTCCCTGCTCAGAAGGATGCTGTGAAGACCACCAGCTTTGAGTTCTCCCTGCTCAGAAGGATGCTGTGAAGACCACCAGCTGTTGAGTTCTCCCTGCTCAGAAGGATGCTGTGAAGACCACCAGCTGTTGAGTTCTCCCTGCTCAGAAGGATGCTGTGTGAGACCACCAGCTGTTGAGTTCTCCCTGCTCAGAAGGATGCTGTGAAGACCACCAGCTGTTGAGTTCTCCCTGCTCAGAAGGATGCTGTGAAGACCACCAGCTGTTGAGTTCTCCCTGCTCAGAAGGATGCTGTGAAGACCACCAGCTGTTGAGTTCTCCCTGCTCAGAAGGATGCTGTGAAGACCACCAGCTGTTGAGTTCTCCCTGCTCAGAAGGATGCTGTGAAGACCACCAGCTGTTGAGTTCTCCCTGCTCAGAAGGATGCTGTGAAGACCACCAGCTGTTGAGTTCTCCCTGCTCAGAAGGATGCTGTGAAGACCACCAGCTGTTGAGTTCTCCCTGCTCAGAAGGATGCTGTGAAGACCACCAGCTGTTGAGTTCTCCCTGCTCAGAAGGATGCTGTGAAGACCACCAGTTCTCCCTGCTCAGAAGGATGCTGTGAAGACCACCAGCTGTTGAGTTCTCCCTGCTCAGAAGGATGCTGTGAAGACCCACCAGCTGTTGAGTTCTCCCTGCTCAGAAGGATGCTGTGAAGACCACCAGCTGTTGAGTTCTCCCTGCTCAGAGGATGCTGTGAAGACCACCAGCTGTTGAGTTCTCCCTGCTCAGAAGGATGCTGTGAAGACCACCAGCTGTTGAGTTCTCCCTGCTCAGAAGGATGTGTGAAGACCACCAGCTGTTGAGTTCTCCCTGCTCAGAAGGATGCTGTGAAGACCACCAGCTGTTGAGAGTTCTCCCTGCTCAGAAGGATGCTGTGAAGACCACCAGCTGTTGAGTTCTCCCTGCTCAGAAGGATGCTGTGAAGACCACCAGCTGTTGAGTTCTCCCTGCTCAGAAGGATGCTGTGAAGACCACCAGCTGTTGAGTTCTCCCTGCTCAGAAGGATGCTGTGAAGACCACCAGCTGTTGAGTTCTCCCTGCTCAGAAGATGCTGTGAAGACCACCAGCTGTTGAGTTCTCCCTGCTCAGAAGGATGCTGTGAAGACCACCAGCTGTTGAGTTCTCCCTGCTCAGAAGGATGCTGTGAAGACCACCAGCTGTTGAGTTCTCCCTGCTCAGAAGGATGCTGTGAAGACCACCAGCTGTTGAGTTCTCCCTGCTCAGAAGGATGCTGTGAAGACCACCAGCTGTTGAGTTCTCCCTGCTCAGAAGGATGCTGTGAAGACCACCAGCTGTTGAGTTCTCCCTGCTCAGAAGGATGCTGTGAAGACCACCAGCTGTTGAGTTCTCCCTGCTCAGAAGGATGCTGTGAAGACCACCAGCTGTTGAGTTCTCCCTGCTCAGAAGGATGCTGTGAAGACCACCAGCTGTTGAGTTCCCCCTGCTCAGAAGGATGCTGTGAAGACCACCAGCTGTTGAGTTCTCCCTGCTCAGAAGGATGCTGTGAAGACCACCAGCTGTTGAGTTCTCCCTGCTCAGAAGGATGCTGTGAAGACCACCAGCTGTTGAGTTCTCCCTGCTCAGAAGGATGCTGTGAAGACCACCAGCTGTTGAGTTCTCCCTGCTCAGAAGGGTGCTGTGAAGACCACCAGCTGTTGAGTTCTCCCTGCTCAGAAGGATGCTGTGAAGACCACCAGCTGTTGAGTTCTCCCTGCTCAGAAGGATGCTGTGAAGACCACCAGCTGTTGAGTTCTCCCTGCTCAGAGGGTGCTGTGAAGACCACCAGCTGTTGAGTTCTCCCTGCTCAGAAGGGTGCTGTGAGACCACCAGCTGTTGAGTTCTCCCTGCTCAGAAGGGTGCTGTGAAGACCACCAGCTGTTGAGTTCTCCCTGCTCAGAAGGATGCTGTGAAGACCACCAGCTGTTGAGTTCTCCCTGCTCAGAAGGGTGCTGTGAAGACCACCAGCTGTTGAGTTCTCCCTGCTCAGAAGGATGCTGTGAAGACCACCAGCTGTTGAGTTCTCCCTGCTCAGAAGGATGCTGTGAAGACCACCAGCTGTTGAGTTCTCCCTGCTCAGAAGGATGCTGTGAGACCACCAGCTGTTGAGAGTTCTCCCTGCTCAGAAGGATGCTGTGAAGACCACCAGCTGTTGAGTTCTCCCTGCTCAGAAGGATGCTGTGAAGACCACCAGCTGTTGAGTTCTCCCTGCTCAGAAGGATGCTGTGAAGACCACCAGCTGTTGAGTTCTCCCTGCTCAGAAGGATGCTGTGAAGACCACCAGCTGTTGAGTTCTCCCTGCTCAGAAGGATGCTGTGAAGACCACCAGCTGTTGAGTTCTCCCTGCTCAGAAGGATGCTGTGAAGACCACCAGCTGTTGAGTTCTCCCTGCTCAGAAGGATGCTGTGAAGACCACCAGCTGTTGAGTTCTCCCTGCTCAGAAGGATGCTGTGAAGACCACCAGCTGTTGAGTTCTCCCTGCTCAGAAGGATGCTGTGAAGACCACCAGCTGTTGAGTTCTCCCTGCTCAGAAGGATGCTGTGAAGACCACCAGCTGTTGAGTTCTCCCTGCTCAGAAGGATGCTGTGAAGACCACCAGCTGTTGAGTTCTCCCTGCTCAGAAGGATGCTGTGAAGACCACCAGCTGTTGAGTTCTCCCTGCTCAGAAGGATGCTGTGAAGACCACCAGCTGTTGAGTTCTCCCTGCTCAGAAGGATGCTGTGAAGACCACCAGCTGTTGAGTTCTCCCTGCTCAGAAGGATGCTGTGAAGACCACCAGCTGTTGAGTTCTCCCTGCTCAGAAGGATGCTGTGAAGACCACCAGCTGTTGAGTTCTCCCTGCTCAGAAGATGCTGTGAAGACCACCAGCTGTTGAGTTCTCCCTGCTCAGAAGGATGCTGTGAAGACCACCACTGTGTTGAGTTCTCCCTGCTCAGAAGGATGCTGTGTGAAGACCACCAGCTGTTGAGTTCTCCCTGCTCAGAAGGATGCTGTGAAGACCACCAGCTGTGTTGAGTTCTCCCTGCTCAGAAGGAAGGATGCTGTGAAGACCACCAGCTGTTGAGTTCTCCCTGCTCAGAAGGGATGCTGTGAAGGATGCTGTGAAGACCACCAGCTGTTGAGTTCTCCCCTGCTCAGAAGGATGCTGTGAAGACCACCAGCTGTTGAGTTCTCCCTGCTCAGAAGATGCTGTGAAGACCACCAGCTGTTGAGTTCTCCCTGCTCAGAAGGATGCTGTGAAGACCACCAGCTGTTGAGTTCTCCCTGCTCAGAAGGATGCTGTGAAGACCACCAGCTGTTGAGTTCTCCCTGCTCAGAAGGATGCTGTGAAGACCACCAGCTGTTGAGTTCTCCCTGCTCAGAAGGATGCTGTGAAGACCACCAGCTGTTGAGTTCTCCCTGCTCAGAAGGATGCTGTGAAGACCACCAGCTGTTGAGTTCTCCCTGCTCAGAAGGGTGCTGTGAAGACCACCAGCTGTTGAGTTCTCCCTGCTCAGAAGGATGCTGTGAAGACCACCAGCTGTTGAGTTCTCCCTGCTCAGAAGGATGCTGTGAAGACCACCAGCTGTTGAGTTCTCCCTGCTCAGAAGGATGCTGTGAAGACCCCTGCCAGCTGTGTGAGACCACCAGCTTTGCTCCCTGCTCAGAAGGATGCTGTGAGACCACCAGCTGTTGAGAGTTCCCTCCCTGCTCAGAAGGATGCTGTGAAGACCACCAGCTGTTGAGTTCTCCCTGCTCAGAAGATGCTGTGACCACCAGCTGTTGAGTTCTCCCTGCTCAGAAGGATGCTGTGAAGACCACCAGCTGTTGAGTTCTCCCTGCTCAGAAGGATGCTGTGAAGACCACCAGCTGTTGAGTTCTCCCTGCTCAGAAGGATGCTGTGAAGACCACCAGCTGTTGAGTTCTCCCTGCTCAGAAGGATGCTGTGAAGACCACCAGCTGTTGAGTTCTCCCTGCTCAGAAGGATGCTGTGAAGACCACCAGCTGTTGAGTTCTCCCTGCTCAGAAGGATGCTGTGAAGACCACCAGCTGTTGAGTTCTCCCTGCTCAGAAGGATGCTGTGAAGACCACCAGCTGTTGAGTTCTCCTGCTGCTCAGAAGGATGCTGTGAAGACCACCAGCTGTTGAGTTCTCCCTGCTCAGAAGGATGCTGTGAAGACCACCAGCTGTTGAGTTCTCCCTGCTCAGAAGGATGCTGTGAAGACCACCAGCTGTTGAGTTCTCCCTGCTCAGAAGGATGCTGTGAAGACCACCAGCTGTTGAGTTCTCCCTGCTCAGAAGGATGCTGTGAAGACCACCAGCTGTTGAGTTCTCCCTGCTCAGAAGGATGCTGTGAAGACCACCAGCTGTTGAGTTCTCCCTGCTCAGAAGGATGCTGTGAAGACCACCAGCTGTTGAGTTCTCCCTTCTCCCTGCTCAGAAGGATGCTGTGAAGACCACCAGCTGTTGAGTTCTCCCTGCTCAGAAGGATGCTGTGAAGACCACCAGCTGTTGAGTTCTCCCTGCTCAGAAGGATGCTGTGAAGACCACCAGCTGTTGAGTTCTCCCTGCTCAGAAGGATGCTGTGAAGACCACCAGCTGTTGAGTTCTCCCTGCTCAGAAGGATGCTGTGAAGACCACCAGCTGTTGAGTTCTCCCTGCTCAGAAGGATGCTGTGAAGACCACCAGCTGTTGAGTTCTCCCTGCTCAGAGGGATGCTGTGAAGACCACCAGCTGTTGAGTTCTCCCTGCTCAGAGGGATGCTGTGAAGACCACCAGCTGTTGAGTTCTCCCTGCTCAGAAGGATGCTGTGAAGACCACCAGCTGTTGAGTTCTCCCTGCTCAGAAGGATGCTGTGAAGACCACCAGCTGTTGAGTTCTCCCTGCTCAGAAGGATGCTGTGAAGACCACCAGCTGTTGAGTTCTCCCTGCTCAGAAGGATGCTGTGAAGACCACCAGCTGTTGAGTTCTCCCTGCTCAGAAGGATGCTGTGAAGACCACCAGCTGTTGAGTTCTCTCCCTGCTCAGAAGGATGCTGTGAAGACCACCAGCTGTTGAGTTCTCCCTGCTCAGAAGGATGCTGTGAAGACCACCAGCTGTTGAGTTCTCCCTGCTCAGAAGGATGCTGTGAAGACCACCAGCTGTTGAGTTCTCCCTGCTCAGAAGGATCAGAAGGATGCTGTGAAGACCTGTGAAGACCACCTGTTGTTGAGTTCTCCCTGCTCAGAAGGATGCTGTGAAGACCACCAGCTGTTGAGTTCTCCCTGCTCAGAAGGATGCTGTGAAGACCACCAGCTGTTGAGTTCTCCCTGCTCAGAAGGATGCTGTGAGACCACCAGCTGTTGAGAGTTCTCCCTGTTCTCCCTGCTCAGAAGGATGCTGTGAAGAAGACCACCAGCTGTTGAGTTCTCCCTGCTCAGAAGGATGCTGTGAAGACCACCAGCTGTTGAGTTCTCCCTGCTCAGAAGGATGCTGTGAAGACCACCAGCTGTTGAGTTCTCCCTGCTCAGAAGGATGCTGTGAAGACCACCAGCTGTTGAGTTCTCCCTGCTCAGAAGGATGCTGTGAAGACCACCAGCTGTTGAGTTCTCCCTGCTCAGAAGGATGCTGTGAAGACCACCAGCTGTTGAGTTCTCCCTGCTCAGAGGATGCTGTGAAGACCACCAGCTGTTGAGTTCTCTCCCTGCTCAGAAGGATGCTGTGAAGACCACCACTGTTGAGTTCTCCCTGCTCAGAAGGATGCCACCAGCTGTTGAGTTCTCCCTGCTCAGAAGGATGCTGTGAAGACCACCAGCTGTTGAGTTCTCCCTGCTCAGAAGGATGCTGAGTTCTCCCTGAAGAAGGATGCTGTGAAGACCACCAGCTGTTGAGTTCTCCCTGCTCAGAAGGATGCTGTGAAGACCACCAGCTGTTGAGTTCTCCCTGCTCAGAAGGATGCCAGACCACCAGCTGTTGAGTTCTCCCTGCTCAGAAGGATGCTGTGAAGACCACCAGCTGTTGAGTTTCTCCCTGCTCAGAAGGATGCTGTGAAGACCACCAGCTGTTGAGTTCTCCCTGCTGCTCAGAAGGATGCTGTGAAGACCACCAGCTGTTGAGTTCTCCCTGCTCAGAAGGATGCTGTGAAGACCACCAGCTGTTGAGTTCTCCCTGCTCAGAAGGATGTGTGAAGACCACCAGCTGTTGAGTTCTCCTGCTCAGAAGGATGCTGTGAAGACCACCAGCTGTTGAGTTCTCCCTGCTCAGAAGGATGCTGTGAAGACCACCAGCTGTTGAGTTCCCCTGCTCAGAAGGATGCTGTGAAGACCACCAGCTGTTGAGTTTCTCCCTGCTCAGAAGGGCTGCTGTGTGAAGACCACCTGTTGAGTTCTCCCTGCTCAGAAGGGATGCTGTGAAGACCACCAGCTGTTGAGTTGTGTGAAGTCAACACCTCTGGAAAGTGCACGGGCTGTGTATTGTCGACAGTGTGAAGTCAACACCTCTGGAAAATGCACGGGCTGTTTATTGTGGACAGTCTGAAGTCAACACCTCTGGAAACTGCACGGACTGTGTATCGTCGACCGTGTGAAGTCAACAGAGATGGCCGGTAACTACCTAGTGCCGCAGCACTGTGTATTACCACTTAAGGGGTCGTTTGGAGAAGACCCATGATCAGTGAGTGCCAGGTTCGACAGGTCGCAGGTTCGATGCTCCACAGAATCAGAAGTACTGTCAGATGCAGGTTAGTGTAGGACCCATAGCGGTTGGGGAACTGAGTAGCGGGACTAAGCTAGAGTTTAGAGGATGGGTTAAGGTTAGACGCAAGTTAGTGTTCGGGTTAGGAACCTCGCGGGTATCGGAGATAAGCATAGAACAAAGAGTCAGAGTTAAAAGCAGTGTAAGGGTTAGCAAATGAACCTAGAGAGTGAGAGCAAGAAATCGAGGTAGTGTAAAGTTTTAAAGTTGGCTTAGAAGGGTTGGCTAGAGTTTTTTTTTCAGCGGGTGAATGAGTTTTTTTTTTTTATCTTGCTTAGTACGCTTTGTTCTTTGAGTTTTCCCCCTTTGGGCTTTCTTCTTTCTTTCCTCCCAGTGTGGCCCCACCCCCTCCTCGGATGCCCCCCTTAAACCCCCCCCCCCCCCCCCCCACAACACACACACACACGCACGCACGTGCGCGCGCACACACACACAACCTTTCATACTTATT
>JADBJO010021717.1:11625-29097 GCA_016801955.1 Conus betulinus
CTGAGCAGGGAGAACTCAACAGCTGGTGGTCTTCACAGCATCCTTCTGAGCAGGGAGAACTCAACAGCTGGTGGTCTTCACAGCATCCTTCTGAGCAGGGAGAACTCAACAGCTGGTGGTCTTCACAGCATCCTTCTGAGCAGGGAGAACTCAACAGCTGGTGGTCTTCACAGTCCTTCACAGCATCAACAGCCTTTCTGAGCAGGGAGAACTCAACAGCTGGTGGTCTTCACAGCATCCTTCTGAGCAGGGAGAACTCAACACAGCTGGTGGTCTTCACAGCATCCTTCTGAGCAGGAGAGAACTCAACAGCTGGTGGTCTTCACAGCATCCTTCTGAGCAGGGAGAACTCAACAGCTGGTGGTCTTCACAGCATCCTTCTGAGCAGGAGAACTCAACAGCTGGTGGTCTTCACAGCATCCTTCTGAGCAGGGAGAACTCAACAGCTGGTGGTCTTCACAGCATCCTTCTGAGCAGGGAGAACTCAACAGCTGGTGGTCTTCACAGCATCCTTCTGAGCAGGGAGAACTCAGGTCTTCACAGAATCCTTCTGAGCAGGGAGAACTCAACAGCTGGTGGTCTTCACAGCATCCTTCTGAGCAGGGAGAACTCAACAGCTGGTGGTCTTCACAGCATCCTTCTGAGCAGGGAGAACTCAACAGCTGGTGGTCTTCACAGCATCCTTCTGAGCAGGGAGAACTCAACAGCTGGTGGTCTTCACAGCATCCTTCTGAGCAGGGAGAACTCAACAGCTGGTGGGTCCTTTGAGCAGGGAGAACTCAGCTGGTGGTCTTCACAGCATCCTTCTGAGCAGGGAGAACTCTCAACAGCTGGTGGTCTTCACAGCATCCTTCTGAGCAGGGAGAACTCAACAGCTGGTGGTCTTCACAGCATCCTTCTGAGCAGGGAGAACTCAACAGCTGGTGGTCTTCACAGCATCCTTCTGAGCACAGCTGGTGGTCTTCACAGCATCCTTCTGAGCAGGGAGAAACAGCTGGTGGTCTTCACAGCATCCTTCTGAGCAGGGAGAACTCACACAGCTGGTGGTCTTCACAGCATCCTTCTTCTGAGCAGGGGAACTCAACAGCTGGTGGTCTTCACAGCATCCTTCTGAGCAGGGAGAACTCAACAGCTGGTGGTCTTCACAGCATCCTTCTGAGCAGGGAGAACTCAACAGCTGGTGGTCTTCACAGCATCCTTCTGAGCAGGGAGAAACTCAACAGCTGGTGGTCTTTCAGCATCCCTTCTGAGCAGGGAGAACTCAACAGCTGGTGGTCTTCACAGCATCCTTCTGAGCAGGGAGAACTCAACAGCTGGTGGTCTTCACAGCATCCTTCTGAGCAGGGAGAACTCAACAGCTGGTGGTCTTCACAGCTGGTGGTCTTCACAGCATCCTTCTGAGCAGGGAGAACTCAACAGCTGGTGGTCTTCACAGCATCCTTCTGAGCAGGGAGAACTCAACAGCTGGTGGTCTTCACAGCATCCTGAGAGCAGGGAGAACTCAACAGCTGGTGGTGGTCTTCACAGCATCCTTCTGAGCAGGGAGAACTCAACAGCTGGTGGTCTTCACAGCATCCTTCTGAGCAGGAGAACTCAACAGCTGGTGGTCTTCACAGCATCCTTCTGAGCAGGGAGAACTCAACAGCTGGTGGTCTTCACAGCATCCTTCTGAGCAGGGAGAACTCAACAGCTGGTGGTCTTCACAGCATCCTTCTGAGCAGGGAGAACTCAACAGCTGGTGGTCTTCACAGCATCCTTCTGAGCAGGGAGAACTCAACAGCTGGTGGTCTTCACAGCATCCTTCTGAGCAGGGAGAACTCAACAGCTGTGGTCTTCACAGCATCCTTCTGAGCAGGGAGAACTCAACAGCTGGTGGTCTTCACAGCATCCTTCTGAGCAGGGAGAACTCAACAGCTGGTGGTCTTCACAGCATCCTTCTGAGCAGGGAGAACTCAACAGCTGGTGGTCTTCACAGCATCCTTCTGAGCAGGGAGAACTCAACAGCTGGTGGTCTTCACAGCATCCTTCTGAGCAGGGAGAACTCAACAGCTGGTGGTCTTCACAGCATCCTTCTGAGCAGGGAGAACTCAACAGCTGGTGGTCTTCACAGCATCCTTCTGAGCAGGGAGAAGAACTCAACAGCTGGTGGTCTTCACAGCATCCTTCTGAGCAGGGAGAACTCAACAGCTGGTGGTCTTGGTCTTCACAGCATCACTTCTGAGCAGGGAGAACTCAACAGCTGGTGGTCTTCACAGCATCCTTCTGAGCAGGGAGAACTCAACAGCTGGTGGTCTTCACAGCATCCTTCTGAGCAGGGAGAACTCAACAGCTGGTGGTCTTCACAGCATCCTTCTGAGCAGGGAGAACTCAACAGCTGGTGGTCTTCACAGCATCCTTCTGAGCAGGGAGAACTCAACAGCTGGTGGTCTTCACAGCATCCTTCTGAGCAGGGAGAACTCAACAGCTGGTGGTCTCAACAGCAGGGAGAACTCAACAGCTGGTGGTCTTCACAGCATCCTTCTGAGCAGGGAGAACTCAACAGCTGGTGGTGGTCTTCACAGCATCCTTCTGAGCAGGGAGAACTCAACAGCTGGTGGTCTTCACAGCATCCTTTCTGAGCAGGGAGAACTCAACAGCGGGTGGTCTTCACAGCATCCTTCTGAGCAGGGAGAACTCAACAGCTGGTGGTCTTCACAGCATCCTTCTGAGCAGGGAGAACTCAACAGCTGGTGGTCTTCACAGCATCCTTCTGAGCAGGGAGAACTCAACAGCTGGTGGTCTTCACAGCATCCTTCTGAGCAGGAGAACTCACAGAACTCAGCATCCTTCTGAGCAGGAGAACTCAACAGCTGGTGGTCTTCACAGCATCCTTCTGAGCAGGGAGAACTCAACAGCTGGTGGAGCATCCTTCTGAGCAGGGAGAACTCAACAGCTGGTGGTCTTCACAGCATCCTTCTGAGCAGGGAGAACTCAACAGCTGGTGGTCTTCACAGCATCCTTCTGAGCTGAACTCAACAGCTGGTGGTCTTCACAGCATCCTTCTGAGCAGGGAGAACTCAACAGCTGGTGGTCTTCACAGCATCCTTCTGAGCAGGGAGAACTCAACAGCTGGGTCTTCACAGCATCCTTCTGAGCAGGGAGCTGCTGTGGTCTTCACAGCATCCTTCTGAGCAGGGAGAACTCAACAGCTGGTGGTCTTCACAGCATCCTTCTGAGCAGGAGAACTCAACAGCTGGTGGTCTTCACAGCATCCTTCTGAGCAGAACTCAACAGGGAGAACTCAACAGCAGGGAGAACTCAACAGTGGTCTTCACAGCATCCTTCTGAGCAGGGAGAACTCAACAGCTGGTGGTCTTCACAGCATCCTTCTGAGCAGGGAGAACTCAACAGCTGGTGGTCTTCACAGCATCCTTCTGAGCAGGGAGAACTCAACAGCTGGTGGTCTTCACAGCATCCTTCTGAGCAGAACTCAACAGCTGGTGGTCTTCACAGCATCCTTCTGAGCAGGGAGAACTCAACAGCTGGTGGTCTTCACAGCATCCTTCTGAGCAGGGAGAACTCAACAGCTGGTGGTCTTCACAGCATCCTTCTGAGCAGGGAGAACTCAACAGCTGGTGGTCTTCACAGCATCCTTCTGAGCAGGGAGAACTCAACAGCTGGTGGTCTTCACAGCATCCTTCTGAGCAGGGAGAACTCAACAGCTGGTGGTCTTCACAG
The DNA here is from genome assembly GCA_016801955.1 of Conus betulinus. Classification (NCBI taxonomy): domain Eukaryota; kingdom Metazoa; phylum Mollusca; class Gastropoda; order Neogastropoda; family Conidae; genus Conus; species Conus betulinus. The sequence continues at coordinate 15,343 of JADBJO010021717.1, forward strand.
CATCCTTCTGAGCAGGGAGAACTCAACAGCTGGGGTCTTCACAGCACCCTCTGAGCAGGGAGAACTCAACAGCTGGTGGTCTTCACAGCATCCTTCTGAGCAGGGAGAACTCAACAGCATCCTTCTGAGCAGGGAGAACTCAACAGCTGGTGGTCTTCACAGCATCCTTCTGAGCAGGGAGAACTCAACAGCTGGTGGTCTTCACAGCATCCTTCTGAGCAGGGAGAACTCAACAGCTGGTGGTCTTCACAGCATCCTTCTGAGCAGGGAGAACTCAACAGCTGGTGGTCTTCTTCACAGCATCCTTCTGAGCAGGGAGAACTCAACAGCTGGTGGTCTTCACAGCCCTTCTGAGCAGGGAGAACTCAACACAGCTGGTGGTCTTCACAGCATCCTTCTGAGCAGGGAGAACTCAACAGCTGGTGGTCTTCACAGCATCCTTCTGAGCAGGGAGAACTCAACAGCTGGTGGTCTTCACAGCATCCTTCTGAGCAGGGAGAACTCAACAGCTGGTGGTCTTCACAGCATCCTTCTGAGCAGGGAGAACTCAACAGCTGGTGGTCTTCACAGCATCCTTCTGAGCAGGGAGAACTCAACAGCTGGTGGTCTTCACAGCATCCTTCTGAGCAGGGGAGAACTCAACAGCTGTGTGGTCTTCACAGCATCCTTCTGAGCAGGGAGAACTCAACAGCTGGTGGTGGTCTTCACAGCATCCTTCTGAGCACTCAACCTTCTCACAGCATCCTTCTGAGCAGGGAGAACTCAACAGCTGGTGGTCTTCACAGCATCCTTCTGAGCAGGGAGAACTCAACAGCTGGTGGTCTTCACAGCATCCTTCTGAGCAGGGAGAACTCAACAGCTGGTGGTCTTCACAGGTCCTTCTGAGCAGGGCATCCTTCTGACAGGGAGAACTCAACAGCTGGTGGTCTTCACAGCATCCTTCTGAGCAGGGAGAACTCAACAGCTGGTGGTCTTCACAGCATCCTTCTGAGCAGGGAGAACTCAACAGCTGGTGGTCTTCACAGCATCCTTCTGAGCAGGGAGAACTCAACAGCTGGTGGTCTTCACAGCATCCTTCTGAGCAGGGAGAACTCAACAGCTGGTGGTCTTCACAGCATCCTTCTGAGCAGGGAGAACTCAACAGCTGGTGGTCTTCACAGCATCCTTCTGAGCAGGGAGAACTCAACAGCTGGTGGTCTTCACAGCATCCTTCTGAACAGGGAGAACTCAACAGAACTGGTGGTCTTCACAGCATCCTTCTGAGCAGGGAGAACTCAACAGCTGGTGGTCTTCACAGCATCCTTCTGAGCAGGGAGAACTCAACAGCTGGTGGTCTTCACAGCATCCTTCTGAGCAGGGGGAGAACTCAACAGCTGGTGGTCTTCACACAGCATCCTTCTGAGCAGGGAGAACTCAACAGCTGGTGGTCTTCACAGCATCCTTCTGAGCAGGGAGAACTCAACAGCTGGTGGTCTTCACAGCATCCTTCTGAGCAGGGAGAACTCAACAGCTCAACAGCTGGTGGTCTTCACAGCATCCTTCTGAGCAGGGAGAACTCAACAGCTGGTGGTCTTCACAGCATCCTTCTGAGCAGGGAGAACTCAACAGCTGGTGGTCTTCACAGCATCCTTCTGAGCAGGGAGAACTCAACAGCTGGTGGTCTTCACAGCATCCTTCTGAGCAGGGAGAACTCAACAGCTGGTGGTCTTCACAGCAGCCTTCTGAGCAGGGAGAACTCAACAGCTGGTGGTCTTCACAGCATCCTTCTGAGCAGGGAGAACTCAACAGCTGGTGGTCTTCACAGCATCCTTCTGAGCAGGGAGAACTCAACAGCTGGTGGTCTTCACAGCATCCCTCTGAGCAGGGAGAACTCAACAGCTGGTGGTCTTCACAGCATCCTTCTGAGCAGGGAGAACTCAACAGCTGGTGGTCTTCACAGCATCCTTCTGAGCAGGGAGAACTCAACAGCTGGTGGTCTTCACAGCATCCTTCTGAGCAGGGAGAACTCAACAGCTGGTGGTCTTCACAGCAGCAGCTGGTGGTCTTCTGAGCAGGGAGAACTCAACAGCTGGTGGTCTTCACAGCATCCTTCTGAGCAGGGAGAACTCAACAGCTGGTGGTCTTCACAGCATCCTTCTGAGCAGGGAGAACTCAACAGCTGGTGGTCTTCACAGCACCCTTCTGAGCAGGGAGAACTCAACAGCTGGTGGTCTTCACAGCATCCTTCTGAGCAGGGAGAGAACTCAACAGCTGGTGGTCTTCACAGCATCCTGAGCAGGGAGAACTCAACAGCTGGTGGTCTTCACAGCACCCTTCTGAGCAGGGAGGGAGAACTCAACAGCTGGTGGTCTTCACAGCATCCCTTCTGAGCAGGGAGAACTCACAGCTGGTGGTCTTCACAGCATCCTTCTGAGCAGGGAGAAGAACTCAACAGCTGGTGGTCTTCACAGCATCCTTCTGAGCAGGGAGAACTCACAGCTGGTGGTCTTCACAGCATCCTTCTGAGCAGGGAGAACTCAACAGCTGGTGGGTCTTCACAGCATCCTTCTGAGTCTTCACAGCATCCTTCTGAGAGAACTCAACAGCTGGTGGTCTTCACAGCATCCTTCTTCTGAGCAGGGAGAACTCAACAGCTGGTGGTCTTCACAGCATCCTTCTGAGCAGGGAGAACTCAACAGCTGGTGGTCTTCACAGCATCCTTCTGAGCAGGGAGAACTCAACAGCTGGTGGTCTTCACAGCATCCTTCTGAGCAGGGAGAACTCAACAGCTGGTGCTGGTGGTCCTTCAGAACTCATCCTTCTGAGCATCCTTCTGAGCAGGAGAACTCAACAGCTGGTGGTCTTCACAGCATCCTGAGGTGGTCTTCAACAGTGGTCTTCACCTTCTGAGCAGGGAGAACTCAACAGCTGGTGGTCTTCACAGCATCCTTCTGAGCAGGGAGAACTCAACAGCTGGTGGTCTTCACAGCATCCTTCTGAGCAGGGAGAACTCAACAGCTGGTGGTCTTCACAGCTGAGCAGGGAGAACTCAACAGCTGGTGGTCTTCACAGCATCCTTCTGAGCAGGGAGAACTCAACAGCTGGTGGTCTTCACAGCATCCTTCTGAGCAGGGAGAACTCAACAGCTGGTGGTCTTCACAGCATCCTTCTGAGCAGGGAGAACTCAACAGCTGGTGGTGGTCTTCACAGCATCCTTCTGAGCAGGGAGAACTCACAGCTGGTGGTCTTCACAGCATCCTTCTGAGCAGGGAGACTCAACAGCTGGTGGTCTTCACAGCATCCTTCTGAGCAGGGAGAACTCAACAGCTGGTGGTCTTCACAGCATCCTTCTGAGCAGGCGAACTCAACACAGCTGGTGGTCTTCACAGCATCCTTCTGAGCAGGGAGAACTCAACAGCTGGTGGTCTTCACAGCATCCTTCTGAGCAGGGAGAACTCAACAGCTGGTGGTCTTCACAGCATCCTTCTGAGCAGGGAGAACTCAACAGCTGGTGGTCTTCACAGCACCCTTCTGAGCAGGGAGAACTCAACAGCTGGTGGTCTTCACAGCATCCTTCTGAGCAGGGAGAACTCAACAGGGAGAATCCTTCTCAACAGCTGGTGGTCTTCACAGCATCCTTCTGAGCAGGGAGAACTCAACAGCTGGTGGTCTTCACAGCATCCTTCTGAGCAGGGAGAACTCAACAGCTGGTGGTCTTCACAGCATCCTTCTGAGCAGGGAGAACTCAACAGCTGGTGGTCTTCACAGCATCCTTCTGAGCAGGGGGAGAACTCAACAGCTGGTGGTCTTCACAGCATCCTTCTGAGCAGGGAGAACTCAACAGCTGGTGGTCTTCACAGCATCCTTCTGAGCAGGGAGAACTCAACAGCTGTGGTCTTCACAGCATCCTTCTGAGCAGGGAGAACTCAACAGCTGGTGGTCTTCACAGCATCCTTCTGAGCAGGGAGAACTCAACAGCTGGTGGTCTTCACAGCATCCTTCTGAGCAGGGAGAACTCAACACAGCTGGGTCTTCACAGCATCCTTCTGAGCAGGGAGAACTCAACAGCTGGTGGTCTTCACAGCATCCTTCTGAGCAGGGAGAACTCAACAGCTGGTGGTCTTCACAGCATCCTTCTGAGCAGGGAGAACTCAACAGCTGGTGGTCTTCACAGCATCCTTCTGAGCAGGAGAACTCAACAGCTGGTGGTCTTTCACAGCATCCTCTCTGACAGGGAGAACTCAACAGCTGGTGGTCTTCACAGCATCCCTTCTGAGCAGGGAGAACTCAACAGCTGGTGGTCTTCACAGCATCCTTCTGAGCAGGGAGAACTCAACAGCTGGTGGTCTTCACAGCATCCTTCTGAGCAGGGAGAACTCAACAGCTGGTGGTCTTCACAGCATCCTTCTGAGCAGGGAGAACTCAACAGCTGGTGGTCTTCACAGCATCCTTCTGAGCAGGGAGAACTCAACAGCTGGTGGTCTTCACAGCATCCTTCTGAGCAGGGAGAACTCAACAGCTGGTGGTCTCACAGCATCCTTCTGAGCAGGGAGAACTCAACAGCTGGTGGTCTTCACAGCATCCTTCTGAGCAGGGAGAACTCAACAGCTGGTGGTCTTCACAGCATCCTTCTGAGCAGGGAGAACTCAACAGCTGGTGGTCTTCACAGCATCCTTCTGAGCAGGGAGAACTCAACAGCTGGTGGTCTTCACAGCATCCTTCTGAGCAGGGAGAACTCAACAGCTGGTGGTCTTCACAGCATCCTTCTGAGCAGGGAGAACTCAACAGCTGGTGGTCTTCACAGCATCCTTCTGAGCAGGGAGAACTCAACAGCTGGTGGTCTTCACAGCATCCTTCTGAGCAGGGAAACTCAACAGCTGGTGGTCTTCACAGCATCCTTCTGAGCAGGGAGAACTCAACAGCTGGTGGTCTTCACAGCATCCTTCTGAGCAGGGAGAACTCAACAGCTGGTGGTCTTCACAGCATCCTTCTGAGCAGGGAGAACTCAACAGCTGGTGGTCTTCACAGCATCCTTCTGAGCAGGGAGAACTCAACAGCTGGTGGTCTTCACAGCACCCTTCTGAGCAGGAGAACTCAACAGCTGGTGGTCTTCACAGCATCCTTCTGAGCAGGGAGAACTCAAGCTGGTGGTCTTCACAGCATCCTTCTGAGCAGGAGCAGGGAGAACTCAACAGCTGGTGGTCAACACAGCATCCTTCTGAGCAGGGAGAACTCAACAGCTGGTGGTCTTCACAGCATCCTTCTGAGCAGGGAGAACTCAACAGCTGGTGGTCTTCACAGCATCCTTCTGAGCAGGGAGAACTCAACAGCTGGTGGTCTTCACAGCATCCTTCTGAGCAGGGAGAACTCAACAGCTGGTGGTCTTCACAGCATCCTTCTGAGCAGGGAGAACTCAACAGCTGGTGGTCTTCACAGCATCCTTCTGAGCAGGGAGAAATCAACAGCTGGTGGTCTTCACAGCATCCTGGTCTGAGCACAGCAGCTCCTTCTCACAGCAGCTTCTGAGCAGGGAGAACTCAACAGCTGGTGGTCTTCACAGCATCCTTCTGAGCAGGGAGAACTCAACAGCTGGTGGTCTTCACAGCATCCTTCTGAGCAGGGAGAACTCAACAGCTGGTGGTCTTCACAGCATCCTTCTGAGCAGGGAGAACTCAACAGCTGCTGGGTCTTCACAGCATCCCTTCTGAGCAGGGAGAACTCAACAGCTGGTGGTCTTCACAGCATCCTTCTGAGCAGGGAGAACTCAACAGCTGGTGGTCCTTCTCACAGCATCTCAACAGCTGGTGGTCTGAGCAGGGAGAACTCAACAGCTGGTGGTCTTCACAGCATCCTTCTGAGCAGGAGAACTCAACAGCTGGTGGTCTTCACAGCATCCTTCTGAGCAGGGAGAACTCAACAGCTGGTGGTCTTCACAGCATCCTTCTGAGCAGGGAGAACTCAAGCTGGTGGTCTTCACAGCATCCTTCTGAGCAGGGAGACTCAACAGCTGGTGGTGGTCTTCACAGCACCCTTCTGAGCAGGGAGAACTCAACAGCTGGTGGTCTTCACAGCATCCTTCTGAGCAGGGAGAACTCAACAGCTGGTGGTCTTCACAGCATCCTTCTGAGCAGGGAGAACTCAACAGCTGGTGGTCTCTTCACATCCTTCTGAGCAGGGAGAACTCAACAGCTGGTGGTCTTCACAGCATCCTTCAGCAGGGGAGAACTCAACTTCTGAGCAGGGAGAACTCAACAGCTGGTGGTCTTCACAGCAGCACCCTTCTGAGCAGGGAGAACTCAAGCTGGTGGTCACAGTCTTCATCCTTCTGAGCAGGGAGAACTCAACAGCTGGTGGTCTTCACAGCATCCTTCTGAGCAGGGAGAACTCAACAGCTGGTGGTCTTCACACAGCTTCTGAGCAGGGAGAACTCAACAGCTGGTGGTCTTCACAGCATCCTTCTGAGCAGGGAGAACTCAACAACTTCACAGCAGCTGAGTGGTCTTCACAGCTGGTGGTCTTCACAGCATCTGAGCAGGGAGAACTCAACAGCTGGTGGTCTTCACAGCACCCTTCTGAGCAGGGAGAACTCAACAGCTGGTGGTCTTCACAGCATCCTTCTGAGCAGGGAGAACTCAACAGCTGGTGGTCTTCACAGCATCCTTCTGAGCAGGGAGAACTCAACAGCTGGTGGTCTTCACAGCATCCTTCTGAGCAGGGAGAACTCAACAGCTGGTGGTCTTCACAGCATCCTTCTGAGCAGGGAGAACTCAACAGCTGGTGGTCTTCACAGCATCCTTCTGAGCAGGGAGAACTCAACAGCTGGTGGTCTTCACAGCATCCTTCTGAGCAGGGAGAACTCAACAGCTGGTGGTCTTCACAGCATCCTTCTGAGCAGGGAGAACTCAACAGCTGGTGGTCTTCACAGCATCCTTCTGAGCAGGGAGAACTCAACAGCTGGTGGTCTTCACAGCATCCTTCTGAGCAGGGAGAACTCAACAGCTGGTGGTCTTTCACAGCATCCTTCTGAGCAGGGAGAACTCAACAGCTGGTGGTCTTCACAGCATCCTTCTGAGCAGGGAGAACTCAACAGCTGGTGGTGGTCTCACAGCATCCTTCTGAGCAGGGAGAACTCAACAGCTGGTGGTCTTCACAGCATCCTTCTGAGCAGGGAGAACTCAACAGCTGGTGGTCTTCACAGCATCCTTCTGAGCAGGGAGAACTCTTCACAGCTGGTGGTCTTCACAGCATCCTTCTGAGCAGGGAGAACTCAACAGCTGGTGGTCTTCACAGCATCCTTCTGAGCAGGGAGAACTCAACAGCTGGTGGTCTTCACAGCATCCTTCTGAGCAGGGAGAACTCAACAGCTGGTGGTCTTCACAGCATCCTTCTGAGCAGGGAGAACTCAACAGCTGGTGTCTTCACAGCATCCTTCTGAGCAGGGAGAACTCAACAGCTGGTGGTCTTCACAGCATCCTTCTGAGCAGGGAGAACTCAACAGCTGGTGGTCTTCACAGCACCCTTCTGAGCAGGGAGAACTCAACAGCTGGTGGTCTTCACAGCATCCTTCTGAGCAGGGAGAACTCAACAGCTGGTGGTCTTCACAGCATCCTTCTGAGCAGGGAGAACTGGTCTTCACAGCATCCTTCTGAGCAGGGAGAACTCAACAGCTGGTGGTCTTCACAGCATCCTTCTGAGCAGGGAGAACTCAACAGCTGGTGGTCTTCACAGCATCCTTCTGAGCAGGGAGAACTCAACAGCTGGTGGTCTTCACAGCATCCCTTCTGAGCAGGGAGAACTCAACAGCTGGTGGTCTTCAGCATCCTTCTGAGCAGGGAGAACTCAACAGCTGGTGGTCTTCACAGCATCCTTCTGAGCAACTCAACAGCTGGTGGTCTTCACAGCATCCTTCTGAGCAGGGAGAACTCAACAGCTGGTGGTCTTCACAGCAGCATCCTTCTTCTGAGCAGGGAGAACTCAACAGCTGGTGGTCTTCACAGCATCCTTCTGAGCAGGGAGAACTCAACAGCTGGTGGTCTTCACAGCATCCTTCTGAGCAGGGAGAACTCAACAGCTGGTGGTCTTCACAGCATCCTTCTGAGCAGGGAGAACTCAACAGCTGGTGGTCTCACAGCATCCTTCTGAGCAGGGAGAACTCAACAGCTGGTGGTCTTCACAGCATCCTTCTGAGCAGGGAGAACTCAACAGCTGGTGGTCTTCACAGCATCCTTCTGAGCAGCAGGGAGAACTCAACAGCTGGTGGTCTTCACAGCATCCTTCTGAGCAGGGAGAACTCAACAGCTGGTGGTCTTCACAGCATCCTTCTGAGCAGGGAGAACTCAACAGCTGGTGGTCTTCACAGCATCCTTCTGCAGTGAGAAACTCAAGCTGGTGGTCTTCACAGCATCCTTCTGAGCAGGGAGAACTCAACAGCTGGTGGTCTTCACAGCATCCTTCTGAGCAGGGAGAACTCAACAGCTGGTGGTCTTCACAGCATCCTTCTGAGCAGGGAGAACTCAACAGCTGGTGGTCTTCACAGCATCCTTCTGAGCAGGGAGAACTCACAGCTGGTGGTCTTCACAGCATCCTTCTGAGCAGGGAGAACTCAACAGCTGGTGGTCTTCACAGCATCCTTCTGAGCAGGGAGAACTCAACAGCTGGTGGTCTTCACAGCATCCTTCTGAGCAGGGAGAACTCAACAGCTGGTGGTCTTCACAGCATCCTTCTGAGCAGGGAGAACTCAACAGCTGGTGGTCTTCACAGCATCCTTCTGAGCAGGGAGAACTCAACAGCTGGTGGTCTTCACAGCATCCTTCTGAGCAGGGAGAACTCAACAGCTGGTGGTCTTCACAGCATCCTTCTGAGCAGGGAGAACTCAACAGCTGGTGGTCTTCACAGCATCCTTCTGAGCAGGGAGAACTCAACAGCTGGTGGTCTTCACAGCATCCTTCTGAGCAGGGGGAGAACAACACAGCTGGGGTCTTCACAGCATCCTTCTGAGCAGGGAGAACTCAACAGCTGGTGGTCTTCACAGCATCCTTCTGAGCAGGGAGAACTCAACAGCTGGTGGTCTTCACAGCAGCATCCTGAGCAGGGAGAACTCAACAGCTGGTGGTCTTCACAGCATCCTTCTGAGCAGGGAGAACTCAACAGCTGGTGGTCTTCACAGCATCCTTCTGAGCAGGGAGAACTCAACAGCTGGTGGTCTTCACAGCATCCTTCTGAGCAGGGAGAACTCAACAGCTGGTGGTCTTCACAGCATCCTTCTGAGAGCAGGGAGAACTCAACAGCTGGTGGTCTTCACAGCATCCTTCTGAGCAGGGAGAACTCAACAGCTGGTGGTCTTCACAGCATCCTTCTGAGCAGGGAGAACTCAACAGCTGGTGGTCTTCACAGCATCCTTCTGAGCAGGGAGAACTCAACAGCTGGTGGTCTTCACAGCATCCTTCTGAGCAGGGAGAACTCAACAGCTGGTGGTCTTCACAGCATCCTTCTGAGCAGGGAGAACTCAACAGCTGGTGGTCTTCACAGCATCCTTCTGAGCAGGGAGAACTCAACAGCTGGTGGTCTTCACAGCACCCTTCTGAGCAGGGAGAACTCAACAGCTGGTGGTCTTCACAGCATCCTTCTGAGCAGGGAGAACTCAACAGCTGGTGGTCTTCACAGCATCCTTCTGAGCAGGGAGAACTCAACAGCTGGTGGTCTTCACAGCATCCTTCTGAGCAGGAGAACTCAACAGCTGGTGGTCTTCACAGCAGGGAGAACTCAACAGCTGGTGGTCTTCACAGCATCCTTCTGAGCAGGGAGAACTCAACAGCTGGTGGTCTTCACAGCATCCTTCTGAGCAGGGAGAACTCAACAGCTGGTGGTCTTCAGCATCCTTCTGAGCAGGGAGAACTCAACAGCTGGTGGTCTTCACAGCATCCTTCTGAGCAGGGAGAACTCAACAGCTGGTGGTGGTCTTCACAGGAGAACTCAACAGCTTCTTGAGCATCCTTCTGGGAGAACTCAACAGCTGGTGGTCTTCACAGCATCCTTCTGAGCAGGGAGAACTCAACAGCTGGTGGTCTTCACAGCATCCTTCTGAGCAGGGAGAACTCAACAGCTGGTGGTCTTCACAGCATCCTTCTGAGCAGGGAGAACTCAACAGCTGGTGGTCTTCACAGCATCCTTCTGAGCAGGGAGAACTCAACAGCTGGTGGTCTTCACAGCACCCTTCTGAGCAGGGAGAACTCAACAGCTGGTGGTCTTCACAGCATCCTTCTGAGCAGGGAGAACTCAACAGCTGGTGGTCTTCACAGCATCCTTCTGAGCAGGGAGAACTCAACAGCTGGTGGTCTTCACAGCAGCATCTTCTGAGCAGGGAGAACTCAACAGCTGGTGGTCTTCACAGCATCCTTCTGAGCAGGGAGAACTCAACAGCTGGTGGTCTTCACAGCATCCTTCTGAGCAGGGAGAACTCAACAGCTGGTGGTCTTCACAGCATCCTTCTGAGCAGGGAGAACTCACAGCTGGTGGTCTTCACAGCATCCTTCTGAGCAGGGAGAACTCAACAGCTGGTGGTCTTCACAGCATCCTTCTGAGCAGGGAGAACTCAACAGCTGGTGGTCTTCACAGCATCCTTCTGAGCAGGGAGAACTCAACAGCTGGTGGTCTTCACAGCATCCTTCTGAGCAGGGAGAACTCAACAGCTGGTGGTCTTCACAGCATCCTTCTGAGCAGGGAGAACTCAACAGCTGTGGTCTTCACAGCATCCTTCTGAGCAGGGAGAACTCAACAGCTGGTGGTCTTCACAGCACCCTTCTGAGCAGGGAGAAACTCAACAGCTGGTGGTCTTCACAGCTCCTTCTGACAGGTCTTCACAGCATCCTTCTGAGCAGGGAGAACTCAACAGCTGGTGGTCTTCACAGCATCCTTCTGAGCAGGGAGAACTCTCAACAGCTGGTGGTCTTCACAGCATCCTTCTGAGCAGGGAGAACTCAACAGCTGGTGGTCTCTTCACAGCACCCTTCTGAGCAGGGAGAACTCAACAGCTGGTGGTCTTCACAGCATCCTTCTGAGCAGGGAGAACTCAACAGCTGGTGGTCTTCACAGCATCCTTCTGAGCAGGGAGAACTCAACAGCTGGTGGTCTTCACAGCATCCTTCTGAGCAGGGAGAACTCAACAGCTGGTGGTCTTCACAGCATCCTTCTGAGCAGGGAGAACTCAACAGCTGGTGGTCTTCACAGCATCCTCTGAGCAGGGAGAACTCAACAGCTGGTGGTCTTCACAGCATCCTTCTGAGCAGGGAGAACTCAACAGCTGGTGGTCTTCACAGCATCCTTCTGAGCAGGGAGAACTCAACAGCTGGTGGTCTTCACAGCATCCTTCTGAGCAGGGAGAACTCAACAGCTGGTGGTCTTCACAGCATCCTTCTGAGCAGGGAGAACTCAACAGCTGGTGGTCTTCACAGCATCCTTCTGAGCAGGGAGAACTCAACAGCTGGTGGTCTTCACAGCATCCTTCTGAGCAGGGAGAACTCAACAGCTGGTGGTCTTCACAGCATCCTTCTGAGCAGGGAGAACTCAACAGCTGGTGGTCTTCACAGCATCCTTCTGAGCAGGGAGAACTCAACAGCTGGTGGTCTTCACAGCATCCTTCTGAGCAGGGAGAACTCAAGCTGGTGGTCTTCACAGCATCCTTCTGAGCAGGGAGAACTCAACAGCTGGTGGTCTTCACAGCATCCTTCTGAGCAGGGAGAACTCAACAGCTGTGGTCTTCACAGCATCCTTCTGAGCAGGGAGAACTCAACAGCTGGTGGTCTTCACAGCATCCTTCTGAGCAGGGAGAACTCAACAGCTGGTGGTCTTCACAGCATCCTTCTGAGCAGGGAGAACTCAACAGCTGGTGGTCTTCACAGCATCCTTCTGAGCAGGGAGAACTCAACAGCTGGTGGTCTTCACAGCACCCTTCTGAGCAGGGAGAACTCAACAGCTGGTGGTCTTCACAGCATCCTTCTGGCAGGGAGAACTCAACAGCTGGGTCTTCACAGCATCCTTCTGAGCAGGGGAGAACTCAACAGCTGGTGGTCTTCACAGCATCCTTCTGAGCAGGGAGAACTCAACAGCTGGTGGTCTTCACAGCATCCTTCTGAGCAGGGAGAACTCTGAGCACAGCTGGTGGTCTTCACAGCATCCTTCTGAGCAGGGAGAACTCAACAGCTGGTGGTCTTCACAGCATCCTTCCTTCTGAGCAGAGAGAACTCAACAGCTGGTGGTCTTCACAGCATCCTTCTGAGCAGGGAGAACTCAACAGCTGGTGGTCTTCACAGCATCCTTCTGAGCAGGGGAGAACTCAACAGCTGGTGGTCTTCACAGCATCCTTCTGAGCAGGGAGAACTCAACAGCTGGTGGTCTTCACAGCATCCTTCTGAGCAGGCAGGGTCTTCACAGCATCCTTCTGAGCAGGGGGAGAACTCAACAGCTGGTGGTCTTCACAGCATCCTTCTGAGCAGGGAGAACTCAACAGCTGGTGGTCTTCACAGCATCCTTCTGAGCAGGGAGAACTCAACAGCTGGTGGTCTTCACAGCATCCTTCTGAGCAGGAGAACTCAACAGCTGGTGGTCTTCACAGCATCCTTCTGAGCAGGGAGAACTCAACAGCTGGTGGTCTTCACAGCATCCTTCTGAGCAGGGAGAACTCAACAGCTGGTGGTCTTCACAGCACCCTTCTGAGCAGGGAGAACTCAACAGCTGGTGGTCTTCACAGCATCCCTTCTGAGCAGGGAGAAACTCAACAGCTGGTGGTCTTCACAGCACCCTTCTGAGCAGGGAGAACTCAACAGCTGGTGGTGGTCCTTCTTCACAACAGCTGGTGGTCTCTCAGCATCCTTCTGGGAGAACTCAACAGCTGGTGGTCTTCACAGCATCTTCTTCTGAGCAGGGAGAACTCAACAGCTGGTGGTCTTCACAGCATCCTTCTGAGCAGGGAGAACTCAACAGCTGGTGGTCTTCACAGCATCCTTCTGAGCAGGGAGAACTCAACAGCTGGTGGTCTTCACAGCATCCTTCTGAGCAGGGAGAACTCAACAGCTGGTGGTCTTCACAGCATCCTTCTGAGCAGGGAGAACTCAACAGCTGGTGGTCTTCACAGCATCCTTCTGAGCAGGGAGAACTCAACAGCTGGTGGTCTTCACAGCATCCTTCTGAGCAGGGAGCAGGGAGAACTCAACAGCTGGTGGTCTTCACAGCATCCTTCTGAGCAGGGAGAACTCAACAGCTGGTGGTCTTCACAGCATCCTTCTGAGCAGGGAGAACTCAACAGCTGGTGGTCTTCACACAGCATCCTTCTGAGCAGGGAGAACTCAACAGCTGGTGGTCTTCACAGCATCCTTCTGAGCAGGGAGAACTCAACAGCTGGTGGTCTTCACAGCATCCTTCTGAGCAGGGAGAACTCAACAGCTGGTGGTCTTCACAGCAGCACAGCTTCTGAGCAGGGAGAACTCAACAGCTGGTGGTCTTCACAGCATCCTTCTGAGCAGGGAGAACTCAACAGCTGGTGGTCTTCACAGCATCCTTCTGAGCAGGGAGAACTCAACAGCTGGTGGTCTCACACAGCACCCTTCTGAGCAGGGAGAACTCAACAGCTGGTGGTCTTCTTCAGCATCCTTCTGAGCAGGGAGAACTCAACCTTCTGAGAGCAGGGAGAACTCAACAGCTGGTGGTCTTCACAGCACCCTTCTGAGCAGGGAGAACTCAACAGCTGGTGGTCTTCACAGCATCCTTCTGAGCAGGGAGAAC
>JADBJO010021718.1:0-12500 GCA_016801955.1 Conus betulinus
ATTCTGACATACGACTGTGTGTGCTAGTATGTCAATCAGGAACACAGGAGCATGGCAGCAGAAGAACGTGTGAAACTTGCCAACCTGCGGAAAGGAAGACGTGGTCGGCCACACACAAACACGCCGAGAGTCAAGCACGTGTTCTCTATGGAAGTTGCACGCTCTCTTTGTCCATTTCTACCTGGGGTGACGGTCCTTCGCTGAACTGATTGTACTCACATATCGGAGACACTCTCTCGTTCATGACTGAGACTTGTAGCAATGGGGGGGAAAATTGCTGGGGTTTTCATGGCAATGTGATCGCGTCGAGTTGTGTCAATGCACATCGCGCCGATTTGCTAAAAGGGCTACGGCTTAATAGCAACGCACTTCGTTCGTTCATTCTCTCTCTCTCTCGCTCTCTCTCTCTCTCTCTCTCTCTCTGGGGGGGGGGGGGGGGGGGGGGGGGGGGGGGGGGGGGGGGGGGGGGGGGGGGAGGGGGGGTAGTGTGTTGCGGGGGGGGGGGGTGGGGTGGGGGGGGGGGGTAGGGATGTGAGAGGGGGGTGCAATCGTATGCGTGTGTTGCGGGCAAGGGGAAGAAGGGTGGGGTGGGGGTGGGGGGAAGGGAAAAGACAATAGTTTTTGTATGTGAGATGAGACGCCATTTGTTCCATTCTCTTACTGCAAGTGGTTTAGAAAATGGCTGTACAAGTTTGTGTCGGTAATCATAGATATAAGAATGTGTCACGCAATTGCTAGACTGAATTTTGCTCACTGATTATTTATGGAAACTCTTCTTCTTCTTCTTCTGCTGCTTTTTTTTTTTGTTTGTTTGTTTGGTTTTTTTTCATTCAATGGATCTCTCTCTCTCTCTCTCTCTCTCTCTCTCTCTCTCTCTCTCTCTCTCTCTCTGGTATTCTTTCCCTCTAGTGTTTTTCTTTCGCCTTTGTTTTATTTGTTCTTTTCCCTTCTTCCTCTCATTTCCTATTAGTGTACGGGGAGATAAATGTTGTCGAGACTCGGAACCATGCAGAAGACCTGTTAACAATTGGACAGGAATATAATCTTGGAGGCGAAAGAAGCCCTGAAATTGGCTGTTGACACGATGGTGTGGGAGGAGGGGAGGATAGGGGTGGGAATTCTGTAGAGCAAAATATTGTGCAAACGTTGTATATTGGTGAGTAATTGGGAATAAGGCGCACACACACACACACACACACACACACACACACGCGCGCGCGCGCGCGCGCGCGCGCGCGCGCGCGCACACACACACACAGGCTGTAAAATTCTTAGCAAAAAATGAAAGAAAGAAAGAACCAGATAAAAAGTCTGACACAATTTTGTCGTTTCTGACAATTATTGTCTCCAACAGAAATGTTTTGCCTGTCACGCAACTTCTACATTTTATGGGGAGGGGAAAAAGATATTATTGGAATTTTTTTCCCTGAGAAGGAGTTAAAACCATAATCAAATAAAACAAGGGGTTTTTTTTCCATTTCTTTCTCTCGACCTCCTGTCCACCTCTCTCTCTCTCTCTCTCTCTCTCTCTCTCTCTCTCTCTCTCACACACACACCACACACACACACACACACACACACACACACACACACATATATACACACACACACACACACACACACACACACATATATATATATATATATATATATATATATATATATATATATATTTATATACATATGGATGACCTCCCGTCACCCTCCTGTGTCCACCATGATTTGTACGCACATGATTTTATTTATGAAATGTATGTCAAGTATACCCAGTTTCGTTATGCAAATGCAGCCCTGTACACCACTACCCCGGTGTGTATGTAGTGCAATCGTTTCCTCTCACCTCCCGATATCATTTAAATGAAGCAGTACTTTATCAGGCTGTACATGTTGACACACCCCCCAACCAATTCCTCTCACCTCCTGATAACATTTAAATGAAGCAGTACTTTATCATGCTGTACATGTTGACACCCCACCCAAACCACACTGTCCCTCTTTCCCCCTTCGACAGCTAATCTGCTTCCCGCTCACCACACTACTGTCCCTTGCCCACCCTCCCCTCTAACGTTGCTCCATTTTCGCTTCCCTTCTTCCCGACACCCAACGGCTTTTTTGGACGAAGTCAAACAGCCCTTCAGAATCGGTCCCTGTTTTTAGCTACATGCTCTCGTTCCCCCCCCCCCCCCCCCCACACACACACACACACGCACGCTCTCTCTCTCTCTCTCTCTCTCTCTTTTCTCATCACCTCCAAACCCACTCTGTCGCTTTGTCCTTTACGGGCTGTTTTCATTAAGTTAAATTTTAGGGGGTGCGTGTCGGTTGGGGGGGGGGGGGGGGGGGACTACTACTGTGTGTGCATGTGTGTAGGCGACGAAGGAGGGTGGGGGTTAAACTTTAGAGGGTGTGTGTTGGTGGGGGGGGGGGGGGGGGAGGGACTACCACTGTGTGTGCATGTGTGTAGGCGACGACGGGGGGGGGGGGGGGGGGGGGGGGGGGGGGGGGGCGAGATAAGAGGACTGTTTAAGGGATTGATCCTCTATCGATTTTGGACATGTGTTTTCTGAGTACCTTACCCACCTCCATTCCCTCCCCCTTCTATCCCCGCCCGTCATCCGCTCCGCTTCAAGCTTCCAAGTGCAGATTTCCGAGCATTAATCGTGCACTTGAGTTTCTTACATTTTTTTTTTCCAATGTTGAAAATTCCATCAGTCATCCATTATTAGAAGCAATTCAAATGATTGAGTTTCTTTCCTTCAACAGATCTTCACATCTCGGATGAAAACATGGATGTGTGTTTGTATTTCAAAGCTAAAAACGGTCGCATTCTTCACGTTTCACTGAAAAAAAAAAAAAAAAAAAAAAAAAAAAAAAAAAAAAAAAAAAAAACGCTCATGCACCCAGTCCTCTTCCAGCCCTCCTCTCCTCCACCACCCACCTCGCAGCTTCCACCTCACCCCTACCCTGTTTCGATTTGCGGCAAGATTCTGTTTTGTATCCCCCATTCCAGAACAAAAGCTGCTTTCTGTTCCACATCAGAAACAGCTGGTCGCGGAAGATATTGAGATTTGCTAACAACAACAACAACAACAACAACAGCAACAACAACAACAACAGCAACAACAACAAATTACATGAAAGCAATTCCGTTGCATTTCAGTGAAAGAATGTTCGCCTTCTCCTGACATAGGTCCTGCAACTGGGGAAGAGCGTCTTTTACCCCCCACCCCCACCCACCCCACCCCTCCCCACTCCCAACTCCCTCCCCACTAGAGAGAGAGACTCGTGACTCGTGACTTTAATGTGATGCCATCAGCCTATTCACAATGAGTACGCAACAAGAAAAAAATCAAATTTGTATAGTTAGAACAAAACCATGACAAAAAAAACATTCTTCCATGACAGTATATACATGCAAAAATACTATCTTAATTATACATAAATGCTTCTTAGTACGTTCTTCCTTATGAACATAATATGAGTGTATATCTTAATATTTAAAACTCATGATATGAGTGTGCTGTTGATACTAGCATGCAAAACATATGTCAGCTATTTCATTTCCCTCATCGTATTTTCATATACATATACAGTGGAGACTTTACTACCTCTGCGTCGAACAGTTCTCCTTAAAGCCGTACTATTTTGAGTATCTTTTATTTACTACGTTTACGCATGCTACAAATTGGCATATCGCCCTCTAGCCTACCGTGCAAAGGAAAGGAAAACCCCGAATCTTGGGTCTGCATAACAATAGCTGCCATGCTAAAACTTTGACACTCAGTGTGTGTTTTTCTGTGGCCGTGTTCGGAGAGAGAGAGAGAGAGAGAGAGAGAGAGAGAGAGATTGAAGCTTACGCACGATTTCCCACTGGCTTGTTTGTCCAGTTTGTGCTATGTGTCACCAGTCCTTAAGTTAAAATGCGTAATGTGTCTGCACGTCATGTAAACACGCCGTTTTGAAGGCCTGTCAATTGAAGAGGTGTTTCTGCCCAAGACTCGGGACTGTGACTTGGGGCTTGAGATATCACAGACCAGAGGTACGACCGCCGTTTTTGAGCACGTTTTTGTGTTGGAAATACCCCAACAATCAGTTGCGTTGTAGGAGTCCTGTCGTTTGTGAGTAGTTTAAGGGTAATGTCAGTCACCCACGACTATGACAGTCCCTCCTTCCTTGTCGTTTGCACATGGCTCCTGTATCGCCCCCCAGATCCAAAATATTAGATTTTCAGCCAAGCTGTTTTTTGAGTCAAGGTTTGAATTCTATACCTTGACCACACGTTGGTAACTGTTTTCTGTCCCCAATGGTCAATCTTTGCATTAGTCACACCGTGTATTAGCTTATATTCATCATACTGTATTTCATATTGCATTCAGTTTAACATTAGCATCAACATTTGCTTATAAAACATGTTGAAATTACCTTGTAGTTTTGAGCTAACTGGTTAGTTTATCCTGAATCTATACTCAAATTCATTTTTCTGACAAGATCAGCTCGCATCGATTCGTGTGGTCACGTTCTTTAGATGGAACGTTTTCGAATTATAATTAAGTATCCGCATTACATGAGTTCTGGTTACAACACCGAACGCTTTCACTTTACATTGACAAATAAGCTAGAGGCGGTTGCATTCCTGATCTATGCTAAGCTGTTACAGTAGCCCGGGAGAGAAAATAGAACGCCGGGAGAGGGGCCGGAAAGGTAATTCTTCCATTGTCAGCCCTCCGTTCCTAATCCCCATTCCCCATTTTGCCATGCGCCACCCAACCCACTCCCCTCCCATGTCCCGCGATAGCCACGCCTCGTTCCACTCGTTGTTCCTCTCTCTCTCTCTCTCTCTCTCTGTTTTAAATGGACGAAGAATTCCGTTATGATACATCACCACGTTATTCTTTCGCTTGCTTGCTTTGCTTTGGTTTTGTTCTTTCCTACCTTCTGTGTCTTTATCCGTCCATACAATTTTCCTCTTTGCCAAAGCTCATAAGAGGATGGAAAACGTGTTTTTACTTTTCACATGCAAGTGTTCCAAACGCAGGCCTCACTGCTCATCAGGTTTTTTGGGTTAACCCGCGTTTGGAACACTTGCACGTGAAAAGTGAAACACGTTTTCCATCCTCTTATTTTCAGTTGTACACGTTTACGGACCAGGCATGCAAAGCCTGCATGCATTAACATGTATGCGGAGATCCAATGACCAAGAGCGAATCGGTAATGCAGAGTGCACTCTCCGTCGGTCAAACAGCCACGTGCAGTGATCTCAAGGCTTGTGTGGGTACGCGCGTAGTGTGATTGGTGCATTGTGTGGATATTTCATGTCCGCTACGCCAGTCACGTCACAGAGTACATTAACCACGAGTGGATGGATTTCTAAGACCTTGATAGGTCCACTATGACAGTGGCCACGTTCAGTTTCCAGCCTGAAAAGCGACACCAGGCCGTTACCTCTGGGTAGACGTGAATAGACGTTCGCGGGAATAGTATTGAAATATGTGTGCAGAAATTAAGACCAGTATTTGTTAGTTACATATCGGATACATTTTTTTGTTTTACCGGAGGTGGTCTTCTTTCTGTCAGATTCGATATTATTTTAGATGAAGAGAAGCAGGTCAAACGTAAGTCTGTTTTTAAC
Source organism: Conus betulinus (assembly GCA_016801955.1). Classification (NCBI taxonomy): domain Eukaryota; kingdom Metazoa; phylum Mollusca; class Gastropoda; order Neogastropoda; family Conidae; genus Conus; species Conus betulinus. The sequence goes on from JADBJO010021718.1 coordinate 5,630, forward strand.
GGAATTTACATGTTGTTCGGTGGCAGTACGCTTTTTCTAAATAGTGACAGTGACGTTGGAACCAGAGGGAGGGGAGAGAGGGTTAAAGCCTTAAAAAAAATGCCACAATCCCCACCGTCAATATTTTCAAGTTTCGATATGCACTGCATATTATGATGCCCCCATCCTCCTCTCGTTTTTATAGGAGTTTGGACTATAATACCCCATTTAAAAGATTAGAAAAGGAAAGTCTCTCTCTCTCTCTCAATCTCTCTCTCTCTCTCTCTCTCTCTCTCTCTCTCTCTCTCTCTCTCACTCACGAACTAGACACCTCCCTTCCTGCATCTATCATCTCTTCCTTGCTCGAAGACTGCAGAAGTTTGACAGTTTTCAGGGCCAGGCTTTTCCTACTCCATCAACAAAATATCCTATGACGCCACTGTGTGGAAAGTAGGCGCATCATCAAGCTTCCTTCAGTGGTCCTTCTGAAGATCACTTTTCCGCCCAGCGTTTACCTTATTTTAGCAAAACTGACTGACTGGGGGCTTGACTACTAAGATGGGAGATAATGGGTTCTGGCAGTCAAACCTCGAAAATTTTTACCCGCGATCAAGTATTACTCTATTGTTCCATACCATATAAGTTGAGCACAAGTGGTGTACGATGTACAGATTTTCTAAGTTCAATGTGTCAGAACGAGAGCAATGTAGACACACCGCGAGACGGATGCCACGTGGAAACGGAATCTGAAGATCCTCCGCATGAAAGGTCAGCTGTAATATTTTGCACTCGTTTGGATGCCATCCTCCCCCTATAACGGTCTGGAAACGAGGTTACACTGGTGCTCGATATATTCGATTTGGTCAGTAGGTCAGGCCTCTTCACTGTACTATACCGGATGGGATGCCCCTCTCCCCCCTTCCCCCCCTACCCCCTCCCATAAACTCCTGAAGATGATCACGTCCTCCCGTGACAACATGAATGGCACTGTCCAGTACGACGGTTCATCTTCGGGACTCCTCCTTCCTAATCAAGAGCGGTGTGCGCTCGCTCCGACACTCTTTGGTATCCTCTTCCTGCTGTCTCGCTACGCCTTCCGACAGTCTGAAGACAGCATCTTCCTCCTTATCAGGAGTGACCGAAGCCTCTTCAACCTGGCACGCCTCTGAGCAAGGACGATGGTGCGGGAAATCCTCATCAAGGAGATGCTCTTTGCAGTCGACGCCGCCCTCACAGCTGACTGATCTACGGCGCAACACCATTGTCTCAAGACGGACGAATGCCATTCTGTCTGTCTATCAGTCTATCTATCTATCTATATCTAGAGACAGATATAGGTAGTTTTTGTCTCTAAGTGAGAGAGTCGAATGGGACATCAACTATTCTGAAGGACACCTGTATGATATGGTATTCCCTCGCCCATCCCCTCTCCACGCACGTTTCGCGGTCGCGTGTGTATCATTTTAGTATATGCCTCCTCGGCCCCCCTTTTGTCTCGATTCCCTCCACTTCCTTCTCCGATCTCATCCCCCAATCACTCCCCGTCTTTCATTCGCCCCCTCCCGCCTGTTTTTTTTGACAGTCCTCTCCATTCCTTACACTATACCCATCCCCATTGCTCTTAGTTACATAACCCCTCCCCTCCTCCACTTCTTCTTAATCTCCCCTGCTCCTTTGTCTTCACATTATCCTCACTGCTTACACGTTGATGTGTTAGAGGAATGAATTTTACTTTTATGAGCATCCCGCCCTCCACTCAGACCCCCATCCCGTCTCCGAGGTTTCTACCCCCTCCTACCGCCACGCCCAGCTCGTGGGTTTATCGTTATCGTCTCATCGCTCTCTCTCTCTCTCTCTCTCTCTCTCTCTCTCTCTCTCTCTCTCTCTCCTTTTTGTTTACCCCCCTCTCTCTCTGTTGCTATTATTATGATGAAAGTGATGGTGATGTTATGGTAACGATGATGGTAATGGTGACCGATGCATTTATCGTTATTCACCAGTCGCCAGCCCCACCCCGCCGGCACCCTTTTTGCTCACAGATTGCCTCCGGTACAACATGCATAACCCAGTGGCTTAGGTTTAAGCATGTACTTATCCCTGGAAGGAGCGAAGGGAAGGAGGGGTTGGAGAGATAAAGGGATGTCGGAGAAGGCGGGCAATTGTGGGTGAAGATGAAGGGCATTTTCAACTAAGACGTGAATGGATGTCTACCGCAGTTACCTGATCTGTTTGAGGCATATTGTTTAGGTCGAATGTTCCGTTTCAAATAAACTATATCCTTCCTGCATCCATTTCGCTTTCTCTCTCTCTTCTCTCTCTCTCTCTCTCTCTCTCTCTCTCTCTCTCTCTCTCTCTCTCTCTCTCTCTCTCTCTCTCATATGTTTGTCACTTCTGTTATAATGTGATTACAGTGATGTTGTCATCATGATGATGCGTGATCATAAAGATTGTTATCGACGAGTATCACAATTCATCCCTCCCTCCTCCTTACCCATCCGCCTTCCCGTTTTTACTATCCGGATATTTTCAGTTTCATCAAGGTATCACCGCGTGCGAACAAGTCCATATATGCTGCACCACATCTGCTAAGTTTTGAGACCACACTGCGCCTGATTTAGAGCTGTTGGATACATGAATTAATGGCTAGGATGAGAGAATTTGAGAAGAGGGTCTCCAGGCTACGATTTGGCAGATGTCTGACCAACGCACTGGTCAGACCGGATCTTGCATAAAGGCAGAAAGCTACAGCTTGGGTTTGTGTGATTACCAGGATGGGATGTGAGGGAAGGAGGGAGGGAGGGAACATAAAGGAGATGGGGTAGATGAAGAGCATTAACAAATCAAATGTAGGAGGATGTTTACCACAGGCATCTGGTCTGCTTTAGGCATTTTGATTAGGTCGTAGATTTTAGTTCAAATTCATTTTCCTTCTTTCGGCCGCCATTGGCCCCCCCCCCCCCCCCCCCCCCCCCCCCTCTACACACATACCACACACACCCTCAGACCAAATCAGAAACCGTGGTTTTTGTCGGCCAGGATGTCGTACATCTCCAAGTGCTCTCACGTGTGACGGCAAACAATGTGTTTCATTAGTCTGTAGGCTACGGATGTCGGTGACACTAGCCTGTTTCTCTCTCCCTTTTTTCAAGACACTTGTAATGTTTGCCGTGAGCTAGTCAGGGTGAAAAGCTGCAGGCTTTTGGAAACTTTGCTCAGGTAGCTTGTCATTCTGGATTGTGGGTTGTCAGGATTGACCAGAGGGGAGGGGGAGGATCTAATCTAAAGTGGTGGTTTTTATGTGCAATATAAATGTGGGTTTCTATTCTAGTTAAACACAGTTACTTACTGACAAGCTGCAGATGCGCATGACGCTGTTGTCGTGAAACTCGGGATTCGAATCATCGAAGACACACAGAAATATGCCTCTGAAATATTCACATCAAACCAGTTTAGAAGGCCTGTGTTTTTTGTTTTTTTTTTTCATGAAGTCTGATGTGAGGTGACATCGTGACAGGCATGTGAGTCTTTTGTCAGGGTGGACACTGCCAGGGTCAGAACTGAGGTGACATCGTGACAGGCATGCGAGTCTCTTTGTCAGGACTCTGCCAGGGTCAGAGCTGAGGTGACATCGTGACAGGCATGCGAGTATTTGTCAGGGTGGACACTGCCAGGGTCAGAGCTGAGGTGGACATCGTGACAGGCATGCGAGTCTTTGTCAGGGTGGATACTGCCAGGGTCAGAGCTGAGGTGACATCGTGACAGGCATGCGAGTCTTTGTCAGGGTGGATACTGCCAGGGTCAGAGCTGAGGTGACATTGTGACAGGCATGTGAGTCTTTGTCAGGGTGGACACTGCCAGGGTCAGAGCTGTGGTGCGTGGTGCAGTGGAAGTTCAATGGCCTTGTCCTCCTGTCATGGGGTTTTAACGTCCGCCTTTTGTAAGTGTCAGTATCCTTTCATAGAGTTGAATGTTTTTGTATTTTGATAAGCTAAATGCCTGTCTTTCGTAGCGTAACTGATGGTGTTCTGTTTTGATCCGGGTTTATCGTCTTCTGTCTCAGAAACCGGTGCCCTTCTCTGGCTTTAGTGTCTGCTTCACATGGGGCAGAATAGTCTTTATTCAGGATTAGTTACTGCGTCATATTCCACATCTATCCTCAGGCTTTTTTGTGGCATGATCATGAGGATGACTGCTCTCCAGTGGTAGTGGCACGTGGGCTGACCACTGAGCGACTATGTCCTGTAGACTCAACCAGCAGGGAAAAGGTAATACGTCATTTGATTTGTGAACTCTGAAGCTTATTCTAGTAGGATTACATTCTTAATCGTACCAAATTTGAAGCTTATTCTAGTAAGGGTACATTCTCAATCGTACCAAATTTGAAGATATATCGAAAATAGTATTGAATGGACAAAAAACAGGTGAACAAATATGTCTCTGGAGTATTCATATCAAGCAGTAGGGGAGGTCTGCATTGTGGACACATTTCCATGTGTGGATCATGCAGGAAGCAGAGACACACGGCCTTAGGGTTAGGTGTGGAAAACACCGAGCTCACGACCTTGGTTCACCTGGTGACGGGAGACAAACACTGGAAATGTTTAGTGTCCTCTTTTTTTTTCCATTGAGTTTAATAGTTTTCTCGTGAGGGCTTAGTGTCCTCTCTCCTTCGTAAGGTTTATGTTTCTGTTTTTCACAGGGTTCAGTACCCCTTTTTTTGATAGGGTCGAATGTCCTCTTGGCGTCCATTTCCTATCCGAGTTTAGTGTCTCAATATGGTTTAGTATTGTTTCATGACGCTAGTGTGCTTTAATGGGTGTAGTGTCTAGCATAGGCTTTAGCGTCCTCCCTTGAAAGGATGAAACTGTCTTCCTTTTACGACATTTTGTATCCTTTTTGTTCTTGGATTTAGTGTTGTCTTCTTGTAGGTATTAGTCTTCTTCCTAAATATCTGGAGTCCTCCTTTTGTAGGTTTTAGTGTCCTTTTCAAAAGATTGTGTCTTCTATTATCTTCTAGTGTCTTCGTGTTAACAGTTAAGTTTCGTATATTCGCATGTTTGGTTGTCCTTTAATTGAACGATTTAGTGTCCTTTTATAGGGTTCAGTGTCCTCGTTCCATACGGTGTAACCTTTCCCGTAGGTCGCCTGAAGCTTTGCACACCACATGTCATGGATCTCCAGAGACCCAAGCATTTTAGGAAGGAATATACCTCTGCAGTACATCATGGATCTCCATGGACCCTTGTCTTCTGAAGGAATAAAACCATTGCCGTTGCGTTGTGGGTCGGGGCAGACCCACGGTGTACTTGCCTGGTTCTTTTTTTTTTTTTTTTTTTTGTCTACTCTGTCTTTAGAGTGCATGGGTCTGGACAGACCCACGGCGTACACAGCACTTAGCTTTTTTTTTTTTTTTTTAGAGAGAGAGAGAGAGAGAGAGAGAGAGAGAGAGAGAGAGAGAGTATATAGGTCTGTTCAGACCTACGAGGTACTTGTGCTCTTTGTTTTTTGTTTATACTCCCTCACTAACAAAAAACAATTTTTGACACATATGTCGGACCATTGTTTGTTGGCAAAGTCATACAATTTGGTGGAGGCAGATCAACAATTCACCCGGCTATCAAGTGAAAATCATGAGAGGGTCATTTCAGACCACGACGTATGGGGTAGGGTTAGTGTCCTCCTTTTCAAAGGTTTAACGCCCACCTTACATAAGCTTCAGTATCCTTTCATTGAGTTTATTTTTGTATCTTAAGAAGGAGTTAAATGTCCTGTCATAGGGTAACTGTGTGCCTTTTGGAGGGTGTTCAGTTTGTTATCCGGGTTTGCTGTCTTTTGTCTTGGGAATTGGTGCCCTCCTTCTCTGGTTTCAATGTCTGCTTTTCATGGTGCAGAATCGTCTTTCTTCAGGAACAGGTTCTTCCTCCTGTACCCTGGAGAAAGGTCCAGTGACGGTGAGGAAAGACCCACTGACCACAGGCAAAGTCCTGTTGACAGTGGGAAAGACTACAACTTTGGATTTCTCTCTTGAGGGCACATAAGACCGTATGGCGAAAGCTTGGCTGTGTCTGGAGTGGCACTGTCTTCATCCGTTCTGTGGGCAGGGGTGGTTGGGTCTGTGGGGTGTGCTCGGCAGCTGGAGGGTGGTTTTTTCGCCGATGTGCTCTGCAGTCATGAAATACGGGCTGGTACACCCATGGGGATACTATTCTAAGGCTGTTATGAGTTGCATCCGATTTGCATCTGTTCAGGAGCAGTTATGTCCCTTGATATCTTAATGGAGTGTCCTGCGCGTGCCTGTACCCCCAAGGGTGGTGCAGGACTGCTCTCAATGGTGGGTGAAGACGGTGCTTCTCTGGGACCCCCTAGCATTTTCGAGTGTTTCTTTTTTTCTTCTAGCAGATATTAATAAACAAAATTATTGTGAATAAACTATAGCTACAGGCGGATGCCAATATAGTTGAGGAACAGACTTAATAAGTTAAGGAGAAGGAAGGTGAAACATCATTGAATGGATCTCTTACCTGTATTACCTTGGCAAAAAAAAAAAAATCTGCAGGACTAGAGGGAGTTCAACGATGGCTTCATGGACCTCAAGAAAGCAGTCACCAGACTCTAGCGCTATAGGGCATAGAGAAGAAATTCAACATCGGACAAGAGCTAGTGACCATTCTGCAAATGTACTCCAAAGCTACTAGTGCATGGTGCTATTGAAGAGTGGTTGATACCAAAGTGGAGGTCGCCAAGGCTACTTTCCATTTCTCACGCTTTTCAACATATTTCTAGGCCGCATCATGGCAAAGATCGTGTCAATGCTAGAGCAATAACACTTCACGAAACTTTGCTTTGTAACTGACATCAATGGCCTGGTGCGCAAAACTAGGAACTGACCAAG
>JADBJO010021718.1:25000-29095 GCA_016801955.1 Conus betulinus
ATGATTATGAGGGAAGAGTAAGGAGAAGGAAGGCCTAGGGAACTTTTTTGACAAGTAGAGCAGAATAAAACAACAACAAACAAACAACAGCAACAACAACCCCCCAAGAAATCAATCCAATGACAGCACATAATGATATCAAAATGGCAGATGTTTGGGAGGCAATTTTCTGGTCGCATTTCATAGGGGATGGAGGATTAGAAAAAAAAAAAAAAAGAAAAAAAGAAAATCATCGTTTTAAGGAGCAGTTGAATCCAAAACACTGCCAGCTTTCTATGGGTTCTGAGACATGAACGAGGTTTTAAATTTAATCTCCTTGGTATCTTGTTTTGATGTTAACCACCCCACCCCCCTCCCCGCCAAAAAAAGGACACACAGACAACAAACAAATGAAAAAAGCATACGAAGGTGATTTCACTTCACAATAGCGTGTTCACAGAGAGAGAGAGAGAGAGAGAGAGAGAGAGAGAGAGAGAGAGAGAGAGAGAGAGAGAGAGAGAGAGAGAGAGTTTTGATATGGTGGGGGTAAACCCATACATATGGCGGAGATTCACACAAACACGGACACACACACAAACACACACGCGCGTGCGCGCGCCGTACGAACGAACGCACACACGCAAGCACGCACGCACGGATGGATACACGCACACATCAGCTCTTATTTAGCTTTTTATCTCAGTAAAATGGCAACAGAATCTGAGGGGAAAGACCAGCTTTAATACAATATCCTTTCGTCTATGATGCATTGGACTCCAAGGTGTAGCCAATCGAAAACATTGTACATAAAAGCTGTGTTGCTTCTTATAGTCATTAAAATCCTACCAGAAAATTTCGAGATGTCTCCCCGAGGTTTCTTGTGGACTGCAATTTTCAGCCTTGCTTTTTACACACACACACACACACACCACACACACACCACACACACACACACACACACACACACACACACACACAGTTGGGCAACAAACAGAAAAATTGATCGACTAACAGACACTCACAGATACACACAGACATGGACACATATTGACATACAGACACAGAGACTAGAGACACAGGCACACACACAGACACACAGACACACAGCACACACACACACACACACACACACACACACACACACACACACACACACACGCACACGCACACACACACACAAACACACAGATTTATACATTTCTTTTTCGTCCTTCACCGTTGATCGTTATGCATGAATGACTTATATCATTCATGCAAGAACACATGCACACACTCACAGAGACACAGACACAGACAGACACAGACAGACAGCCAAACACAACACACACACACACACACACACACACACACACACACACACACACACACACACACACACACATGTACATGATAATGTGTTCAGTTTTTTCTTATGTTAAAAGAACAATAAATCGATAAAGTCAATAAAAGGTGTTAAAAAAAACAATAAATCGATAAAGTCAATAAAAAGGAAGATGCACCTTGATACATCATTTCTTGTCTTCTCTTGTCCAGCCAACGCAGAGCGGTTATTGATTCCTCACACCGTATAGAGTTGCCGGGGTGCCCTTACCCCTCGACGAAATCCAACCGGACAATTACCCAGCGGTCGCCCGAGGCTTTCCGGGCGTTGCAATTTACAGGTTTCCTGCTCCATTTTCTTGGAAATCTCTCGCCCTTTCACAAAACCACTCAGTCCCTTGACCTTGATGATGATGATGGTGACGATGATGATGATGATGATGATGATGATGATGATGATATACTACTACTACTACTACTACTACTACTACTACTACTACTACTACTACTACATAATATAATAATAATAATAAGATAATAATAATATAATAAATAATGAAAATGGTATTGTGATAATTTATGATGATAATGATAATGATGAAACAGATCAATAAATCAGGAACTAAACCAGTAATATTTACATAAATAAATAAACAAATAAGGTCTTGGCTAACTAAGTATCTAACTACTTATACAGGTGCATTGATAGATAGTTGAACAGGTATATAAATAAGCGAAGTGATAAATAAAAGAATGACTAAATAAATAGATAAATGAATGAAATAAAAGAAAGACATGGATAGATTAATTCATTAATGAATAAATGCATTAATGAACGCACACGTGGAAAAGAATGAATGAACAAAAATGAAAGTGACCAAACAAAGTGAAGCAGATCGAACGGGGGAAGACAAGAAGATAGACGGACAAACAGAAGGTGGGGATGGGGATTGGGGTTTTAACAGAACTTGGGAATTGAAGAGGATGCCGAGTCATTACTTTATTCAGGTATCAGTGAGAAGTACAGAGGGCAGGCTGTCCTGGGCAATCATTGAGATGCCTTAGAGAGAGAGAGAGAGAGAGAGTGAGAGAGAGAGAGAGAGAGAGAGAGAGAGAGAGAGAGAGACGAGAGAGAGAGAGAGAGAGGTAATTTAAGAGTTTCCGTGACATGGAGCTTAGAAAATTGCTTGACAAAGTGGACCCTATTTCTGCATGAGTTTCGGGTTGACACATAAAGTTTGCCAAAAAAAGCCTGTTTGAAAACTGTGTCATTTTACGTCAGCCTTAACTCTACAACAAAGAAAGTAATTGCTCCTCCTTCCGTTCATTACTTTCTTCTTCTTGGTCTCCTTCTTTATCATTATGTTACGAAAGACCAAATAGAACAGAAAGAGAGAAGAATGTAAGAATGAAAAAAAAGAGAGAACGAAAGAACGAGCGAACGAAACAAAGAAAGAAAGAAAGACGGATAGACAGACGGACAGACAGTCAAAACACAATGACGGAGAGGCACTAGAAAATGAAACGAAACACAACAACAAAAGGCACAAATGAATGACAAGATTAATTTTGTCTGATATTACATTTGTCCATCAAAAAAAAAAAGAGTATTTGAAAAGACACCCGCTGAAATAGAAGATTTTAAATTTTTAAGATTAGAAAAGGAAAACAAACAAACAAACAACGGAACAGAAGGAACAGAAACAAAAAACAACAACAAAACAACACACACACAACAAAGGAATGATGAAAAAGCAATTAAAGGAATTGAGAATAATGTAAGGAAGAAAAAGGAGCGAGGAAAGGCGAGCTAGGGAAAGTGATATTAAATGATTATGAGGGAACAGAAAAGAGAGGGAATTTCTAAGGGATCTAAGGGATATTTTCTTTTAAAAATAAAACAATACAAAAAACAGCTACGATAGATACGAACTTAGTATAAAGCACACACACACACACACACCACACACACACACACACACACACACACACACACACACACACAGAAAGATGGCAGAAGTTAAGGAGGCAATTTTCCGCTTGCATTCATTCTGGATGGAGATTAAAAAAAAAATCAACGCTTTGTGGAGAAGTTGAATCAACACAATGCCAATTTTTCTATGGGCTCTGAAACATGAACAGGGATTTAAATGTGATCTCGTTGGTTTCTTGTTTTGATCGTCCAGATAAGACAAACCACAAAGAAACAAAAACGTACGTAAAAGCTGATTTCACTTCGTAATAGCTTTTCTTTTCAGACAACACCACACACAACACACACACACACACACAACACACACACAAAAGAAGAAGACAGAAGAAGAAGTGGTGAAGGAGGAGGAGGAGGAGTAGAAACAGGAGGAGGATATGGAGAATGAATATCAATAAATCAAAAAGAAAAAAACAAAAAAAAAAAAACAAAAAAAAAAAAAAAAAAAAAAAAAAAAAAAACCACCCTACACCCACACAACACACACCCACACCTACACAACATAGATACTCACACAACGCTGCGTGCGTCACAAAGCACACACACACACAACACACACACACCACACCCACACACACAACACACAACTCTCTCTGCTCCTCTCTCTCCTCTTTCTCTCTCTCTAGTCACAGCACACACAACACACACACACCACCCACACACACACACCTCACACCAAACCCACCACAAACAGCGTGCACACACCCACTACACACACACACACACACACACACACTACACACACACGTACACACCACTCACACCAAACACAAAAGAAAAAAGGGAAATTGACCAATGACCTCGTG
>JADBJO010021719.1:0-5000 GCA_016801955.1 Conus betulinus
AGTGAAATATGTAATTAAACCTCCTTGGCTGACTAGGGAAATAGACAATAAAACACATAAAAAGCGACCATTATCTCATGTAAAAAAACAAAGAACAATTCAGAAAACAAAGAAATAGAGTTAATTCTATGAAACGAAAAGCGAAGAAAAAATATTTTTCAAGATTTATTATCTTCTTCACCGAATTCAAAAGTGATGTGGAAGGCTATTAATCTTTTAACCAATACAGTTATCGCTGATGCACTTACCTATGCTTATAATCTGTGTATTGAAAAAGAATATTTCCCCGTAAAATTTAAACAGGCCCAGAGTGATACCTTTGCTCAAGAAGGGAGATCCTGCCAATCCCTCTAATTATAGACCCATCTCAATTCTTTCCCTTTTTGTCAAAACCAATTGAAAGACATGTTCAAAGGCATTTATATTCTCATCTGAAGTATTATGATCTCATTCATGAAAATCAATCAGGTTTTCGACAAAATCACTCTTGCCATTCATCTCTCATACAGCTTATAGATAAATGTCTATCTAATATAAACAATAATGAATTTACTGGAATTCTTTTTGTTGATTTTGCTAAAGCTTTTGACGTTATTAGCCATTCACATCTTATAAAAAAAAGCTTACACATTACAAACTATCAAGTAAGGCTATAGAGTTTATCAGATCTTTTCTTACTGATCGCCAACAACTTTTTTGAAATTAGTTCCAACAGGGTCTCAATTACTTCCTTTGAAATTTGGTGTTCCTCAAGGATCTGTTTTAGGACCCCTCTTATTTTATCTACATAAATGATTTGCCTTTATATATAAAGTGCGGTTGCGAAATGTTTGCTGACGACACTTCACTGCAGTCAAATAGTGCTAATCCTACCATTCTTGTAAGTAACCTTCAGAGTAATATCAATAGACTAATTCTATGGACAGAAATGAACCACATGGCCCTCAATGCAGATAAAACTAAATGCATGTTTGTGACCACACGTCAAAAACGACAGAAAATGAGTTTCCCGTTTGCATCATTATATGTCAAAGACCAAAAGATCGAGGTGGTAACATCTCATAAGATATTAGGGGTTATTATTGACAATGACTTATCATGGTATGATCACATTACTGATCTTGGAAAACGTATATCCAAAAGAATTATCAACTTACAAAAATAAAAACATTTTCTCAATCTTCAAACTAGGAAAGTATTTCTTTCACGCACACATTTTATCTCTTATTAACTATGCGTCCACCTTATGGTATAATTCTAGTGAAACTAATTTGAAACAAATAAGACGTCTTCATAAAAGAGCTATAAAAAGATAATACATCTGAAATCTACTACTTTGAGAGTGAGTGATTACAGAACATTAATATCCTACCGTTTAAAGAAAGACTCTTCTTCAACAAATGTTTATGTGTGTACAATGTAGTGAATAGAATAGCTCCAAAGAAAATATCCCAAAACTTTGTTGTCAATGAAAAACAGACACTCACACAAGCTTTCCTTTCCCCCAGACCCCGCAACAATACAAATCTAGTTTGACATATTCTGGAGGTACGATATGGAACAATTTACCATCTTCTTTAAAATCATGTCATTCGAAAGGAATATTTCAAAGAGCTCTTAAGAGGAATTTGATGGAAAATTATCGAATGATTAATGCTTATTCAATTGCTGAGTCTCTCTCTCTCTCTCTCTCTCTCTCTCTCTCTCTCTCTCTCTCTCTCCTCTCTCTCTCTCTCTCTCGTGTATGATGTGATATGTAATGTTAATTACAATGTTTACTTAACTTGTACAGTCGTTCTGATAGCATTGATCCTTTGAATGTGCTAATTGCTTTAATATTTTTTTCTTCATAATGCGTTGATAAATGATTCGTTTTGATGGTTCCTTCAATGAGTTTTTTTCCCCCTTTTTTGTGAGGGCAGGATGAAAAAAAAGGCTGTAAAGCTTATTCTTTTAACCCTCAATAAAGATCATTTTGACTTGATCTGACTTGACTTGACCCACCACATCACACAGTTATACTGTCTACTCACCACACAGCTATACTCTCTACTCACCACACAGCTATACTCTCTACTCACCTCAAAGCTATACTCTCTACTCGCCACACAGCTATACCCTCTATTCACCACACAGCTATACTCTCTACTCACACAGCTATACTCTTTACTCACCACACAGCTATACTCTCTACTCACCACACAGCTATACTCTCTACTCACCACACAGCTATACTTTGTACTCACCACACGGCTATACTGTCCACTCACCTCACAGCTATGCTCTCTACTCACCTCACACAGCTATACTTTGTACTCACCACACAGCTATACTTTGTACTCACCACACAGCTATATCTCTCTACTCACCACACGGCTATACTGTCCACTCACCTCACAGCTATACTCTCTACTCACCACACAGCTATACTCTCTACTCACACAGAGCTATTCTCTCTACTCACCACACAGCTATACCCTCTACTCACACACACAGCTATACTCTCTACTCACCACACAGCTATACCCTACAGCTATACTCTCTACTCACCACACAGCTATACACTCTACTCACCACATAGCTATACTCTCTACTCACCACACAGCTATACCCTCTACTCACCACAGCTATACTCACTACTCACCACACAGCTATACTCTCTACTTACCACACAGCTATACCCTCTACTCACCACACAGATATACCCTCTACTCACCACACAGATATACCCTCTACTCACCACACAGCTATACCCTCTACTCACCACACAGCTATACTCTCTCTACTCGCCATACAGCTATACCCTCTACTCACCACACAGCTATACCCTCTACTCACCACACAGCTATACCCTCTACTCACCAGACAGCTATACTCTACTCACGACACAGCTATACCCTACAGCTATACCCTCTACTCACCACACAGCTATACTCTCTACTCGCCACACAGCTATACCCTCTACTCACCACACAGCTATACTCTCTACTCGCCACACAGCTATACCCTCTACTCACCACACAGCTATACCATCGACTCACCACACAGCTATACTCTCTACTAACCACACACAGCTATACTCTCTACTCACCACACAGCTATACTCTCTACTCACCACACAGCTATACCCTCTACTCACCACACAGCTATACCCTCTACTCACCATACAGCTATACTCTCTACTCACTACCACAGCTATACTCTCTACTCGCCATAGAGCTATACCCGCTACTCACCATACAGCTATACCCTCTATTCACCACACAGCTATACTCTCTTCTCACCACACAGCTATGCTCTCTACTCGCCACACAGCTATACTCTCTACACACCACACAGCTATACCTTCTACTCACCACACAGCTATACTCTCTACTCACCACAAAGCTATTCTCTCTACTCACCACACAGCTATACCTTCTACTCACCCACACAACTATTCTCTCTACGCACCACACAGCTATTCGTCTACTCACGACACAGCTATTCGGTCTACTCACCACACAGCTTCCCTGTACTGTCGCAATGATTGGGGCAGGCCGCGCACGGCGAGCCTCGCTTGTAAGGATTTCTGCCAGCGTTCAATCTGCTCACACACACACACACACACACACACACACACCACCCCACAACATAACACGCCACACACACACACACACACACACACCCACACCACAGCACACCACAACACGCCACACAAACCACACGCACACACACACACCACCACACCACACACACACCACAACACACACACACACACACACCCCACCCCACCCCACCCCACCCCACACACAACACAACACGCCACACACACACATACACACACACACACACACACACCATACCACACCACACTACACTACATACACACACCGCACCTCCCCGCCCCCCCCCCCCACACACACACACACACACACCACACCACACACCACACCGCACGACACCACATCACACCACACACACACACACACACACACACACACAGATTGTCTATTATACAGACTTGCGGAGCATGCGACGATGCACGATGACTATTGGACGTTCACTGCATACACATGCACCTACAGTCTGCACCTCTCTCTCTCTCTCTTTTACTTTTCCACATTGACACAGATTGCCACATGGAGAGAGAGAGAGAGAGAGAGAGAGAGGGGGGGGGGGGGGGGGGAGGGGAGAGACAGAGAGATGGCGGGGGTGGTGGTGGGTATTTTTAAATACATATATTGCTTGTTTATTCACAAATGGAGGACCCCGAATACCTTTTCAAAACATAGACGGGCTATGACTTAGTTCCTGACAGTTTTTCAGTGAGCAGTCAACGTGCGCATTAATTTGAATTTGGTGTGCGTTTTTGCGCGCGCGCGCGCGCGTGTGTGTGTATTCTGAGTGGGAAGAGCGGAGGAGGGGGGGGGGGGGGGGGGGGGGGGGGGGGGGGAAGAGTCAAGACGGGAGAGATTTATGAGATTTGCATCGTTTTCGACAACGACTGGTAGCTAGCAGAATTGAACTGATCAGACTTGTGTGGATATAAGTATGGTTAGTTGGCTGTAGTTCTACCGCTACGTAACAGACTGCAGTCAATGGTTTCGAAATGTTGCTAGATGTAAACCGTTCTGCATCTAAATATATGATTTTGGGTGAGCTCGGCACTTTAACCATCTGAACCCAGGCAACATGTCGAAAATTATCCACATAGTACAAATTGTCTGGTGAGATGTACTCTGATTCCCCTGAGATGTCGGTGTCACAGTTACCACTGGCCTGGAAAATGATTGCTAATACACTTGCAAATTATGCTGGTTAAAAGATGTCCATTCACTTTTGAATAACATAGACTTTGTTGTTTTTTTTTGTTTGGGTAAACGTTGAAAATACTAACGTTTACTTTTCAATACTTCAAATATTAGATAAGGATAGATCAAGATCAGTATCTACAGCAGTGGCGACAAAATCAACTCGAAAATAGTGTATACATGTCACATAGGATCGTTAAGGATAGG
>JADBJO010021719.1:10000-22500 GCA_016801955.1 Conus betulinus
TTACTGTGTGGACAGTTCCATTTCAAACCTTTTTTTTTATGTCTTTAAGCCATGCATTTTAGACGGATATTGTTCATATTCTTGCATGTTATGTTTGGTTTATTGGTTTTTTGGTTGGAAGAAACTCTAGGGAGCGCTTGGCAGCAGGTCTTCAGAGAAGAGAAACACCCCCTCAGACAAGTGTTTGACCTTGAACTCCTTACATTCTCAGAGGGCTGGGCCGCATCCAGGTCATGACTCTTAGACAGTTTTTGTTCTGTTTTCTCATACGGCAGACAATATGTGTCTATTCTTTCCCCCATTTACACTTCTAGAAGGCCTGATGCAATAGACTTAAATCAGGACAAAGCCAGTGAAAGTGACTTGTCGCCTAGTAGATAACGTGATACTTGTCCACCATTATTGTCTCCCATACTTTCAGAATTCTTGCATGATGCCATGCCACAAGTTTTACCCCGAGTTACCCTTAACTGCTATTGTCTGGGCAACGAATGAGGGTCAGACTAATTAACGTCTTATTAGCCGGCGGCTCTCAGGGACACTAATCTCACCCTCGTTCGACTTGCGAGAAGCAGTTTCACACCTGTGCATTGACAGTGCCAACTCTAAGTTTGGCGCGAACCTTGTGGCTATACAGCATAGTCTTCTGGTCTTTATCTTCTACATGAAAACAAAAGTTGTAACGAACTGTCTGGCCTCCGCCTGTATGTTCCTGGCCCGATTACCATCTTCATCTTGTTCCATTTGCACGTACATGCGCTTACTGTTCTTCGTCGTCTGCTCGCCCCGCCTTTTCCTTTTGGTCAATCATATCAATATCGAAATATCTCACAAACCACGAGGAGGGAATGATGTTGTTGTTGTTCTCCAGAAGCTGTGTAGTGATAGTCACCTTTACCGTAGACCCGTCTTGCATTGTCTTGCTGAAAGAAAAGAGCCCCAGGATCTATCACCAGAGGAAAAGCGTGAAGCCAGAATATGTTCTTCACACAACGTCGTAGGGGTGCATGCCTTTCCGGTCACAGCCGGGTCGCCTTTACCGTTCAGACAAGTGGCTCCCCATGCCATCACGCTTCCACCCGTGTTGGTAGGAGCGGAGGGGGGGGGGGGGTGGAGGGAGTTGAATCGATGCAGAGTGGGCCAGAAAATGTTCACTTCTTCTTTGACAGAAGACTTGCATGTCGCGTCCTTACTGGATCAGCCAGCCAAACATAAAGACCGTGTCTTGACTGGCATTTTGGGAGTGACATTACGTCACCGAACCATTTATTGCGTGATGGTTTACGCTTCTCAACACTCGCCTCGTTTGGAACTGCCTAGCAGCGACAGTTTCATTGTGATGGCCAACATGAAGCAAGCAAACTTTAAGCGTAAGACAGATAGATAGATAGACCGACCGACAGACAGGTACATAGATACTGTCAGCAGTTCGCTTCAACCTTCTCGTTTTTATAAGTGAAAGTTTTGTCGTGCTCCTCTCTCTTTCCTTGACCCTGCGGAAGCCTCAAGGCGGCGAAAATTTGGTCGTTACAATGAACAGTCAGAGCGGACGGTGAGTGCAGAGCTTGATGTTCCAGTTTTATTTGACAAGTCCGTTTTTATCAGGTAGCCATCTCAATCTCCATCACCGACATTCATTTGTGGCGTGGTGCCAGCAATTGCCAGGAATACACACACAACACACACACACACACACACACACACACACACACACATATACATATATATAAATATATATATATAGGTATAAAAGAAAACCCAACGCTAAAATTGGCACCGTTCCCAGCAGCTGAAAGAGTCTGGACGATAAAACCATCACTGGATCAATATAAAATCAAGAAGTCGTCCACTCAATGCCTTCCCTTCTTTTCTTTTCAAATTTTCGCCTTTTTCAAGGCTTCCTCAGGAATATTATTTACTTTTCTTCAGCTGCTTACATTCTTGACCAAAGGAAGAAGTGTACAGCTATAAGGCAAAGCCCATATTTGCTTTGCCTGTGTACACTTCTTCCTTTGGTCAAGAATGTAAGCAGCTGAAGAAAAGTAAATAATATTCCTGAGGAAGCCTTGAAAAAGGCGAAAATTTGAAAAGAAAAGAAGGGAAGGCATTGAGTGGACGACTTCTTGATTTTATATATATATATATATATATGTATGTATGTATTTCTGGCAACGTATGTGTTTATGCTGTTTAGCCTATGTGTATGTGTTTATGTTGGTATGTATTCTCTCCTTTTCGCGCACATGCACGCACACACACGCACGCACGCACGCACACACACACACACACACACACACACACACACACACACACACACACACGATTCACTGAGAAATGTAAATTCTCTCAGGACTGGTCTGTATCTTTCACTATTGCAGACATTAGGGATGCTAAACATAGCAGTACATTCTGCTGAACAGGACTGTTACTTCATGAGCACCAAATGCCAACGCAACATCATACATATAAAAAGGTACAAGCAGAGAGATACACAGAGCGGGCGCGCGCACACACATACACACTCACACACACACGCACGCACACACACATACACACACGCGCGCGCGCGCACGCACGCACATACCAAGAGAGAGAGAGAACTGTTTGATGTTCTCATGCAGACTTACCACAGCTTACCTGAATGAAATGCCCTGTGCCCTCTTTATACGGATCTCCATACGTGAAGTTCATGCGGTCCTTTTCTGTGTAGAATCTCTCCAACATTCCATCGAACGTTCGGTGACCTGACCCCAGATTCTGGCCGATCTTCAACCCGGTCCAGTCTGCACATGACACAGATGTATATGAGAGAGAGAGAGAGAGAGAGAGAGAGAGAGAGAGAGAGAGAGAGAGAGAGAGAGAGAGAGCTGTGTATTTAGATAGGTCATGATCCCGCATTGAACATGATGCAGAATAAACAGCATTCATGCTTTGAAAGGCTGGAAGAATTAACAGAGAGGCTGAGAAGAGTTTGAAATCGCTGGCAGTGTCAGCGTTTCAGCCTTCCACATCTCGACATTGAATCGGACACACGCACGTGCAACTTTCGTGTCACGGTGGCGCCCACTGCTAGTGCCAATTTTCACGTGCGAAGCAATACTGATTTAATCTTTTGTCAGCTAACGACGAATATCCGTCTGTTAAAAGGGAAGGAGAATGCGATTCTTAACTGATGGAAAATAAATAGATGGGATTTTTTTTCCTGATTAGACTAACGAATATACACATTTTAAAACACACACACACACACTCAAACACGCGCGCGCGCACACACGCACGCTCGCAGACACGCACACACACAAACCCACAACCTGGGCAGGCAGTATCTTACCGGGCTCCGCTCGATCCTTGATGTCGTCATGGGCCACCTGGCACTGCATCGCCCACTTCTTGGCCGTTCTGGCCAGAAAGTCGTCCCACACCTGTCACAGCGGATAGCGCAGGCCTGTCAGCCTCAACAGCTGCAGTATCAATCTCAGTGCTAATGCTAATCATAAACATAGCTCAGTCTCTGGGCCGTTGTAGCCAGCCTTCCACAGTCACACCTGTGATGCATGACTGTCAACATGTAGTAGTCAGCAACAGAAGCAACGATGTCAGTCTCGAAGGGTAGCGCAGCTTAACCACACACTCAAGGCCCTGTCACCCGTTCACTTGACAGGGGAAATTGAAAAAAAAAAGTATCGTCCTGAAAAAGGAAACAAATGCATTAGAGCCACAACTGTCTATCTTGAAAAACGCCATTTTGAGAAATGGCCACTTGAAGATTTCACAGGTCTCCAAAAATTACACCTCTACACGCAGAACTTCCAAACTTGGGAAAAACAAACGCTAGATGGTGTTCTAAAGCTGTACAAACGGGGGTTAGTAAAACTCAGATGGAAAGCACAGAATTACGCAATCTTAAGAAGTAAACACTCTTGGTCTGGAAAGAGAAAGGTTTTTATCTTCCCAGAATTTTGAAGCACAACTTATTAACAAGACTTAGAAAATTGTGGCACACAATGGTAAGACCTTCACAGCTGAAATCCTCAGGCCACAACTGATCAGCTTCGGGATTGTGACTTGTGGCCTGGAACATTCCTATCAGTTTGCCGTGATAGTTTGGAATACAACTGTCTTCTATGGCTCTAGCCACCTGTGGCATGGACAAACTGTCCCACTGTATGGAACATTTCAGACCACACAACCTGCTATGTACAAGACAATCAGTTGTGATGTGAAACATAGTTGTTTTTTGTATGTGTTATTCTGGGCAACAAGTGCTCACGAATGAAACACATAGTTGTGGCCTTGGAAGTTTGACATAATTCATGTCATGCATTAGTTAACAAGTGTTTAACAATTCTTGAACCGTGTTTTACAGTGAGCTAATTTTGTGTGTTTTACGCTATTAATTTGCTCGGAACCACTCCTGATAGAAAAGAATGGACTGGATAGGCTTGTGTGGAACTGTTAATAAGGAAAAGTTTAAGATCAATACCTTTAGAAAATAACATCAACAGTTTCTGGAAAAGTCTGTGAACAGAAGACGACACACACACACACACACATGCACGCACGCATGCATGCATGCACGCGCATGCGCGCGCGCGCGCGCGCGCACACACACACACACACACACACACACACACACACACACACACAGAGGCAGAGGTGAATGCACCAAGCCCTAAAGCTACTTTTACTTCACACTGTCATGCTGACAAACAAAAGTATACAATAGACTGACACACGCATGGCAAAATTGTGCATGCTTACCTCGTTTGCTGTCTCCAAAATCCACACAAGGATGAATCATCCACAGTAAGAACAGCTGTCTACATTGTCACAGTTCACGGTTTATTCACAAAGGGGAGTGGGGGTGGAGTGGAGAGAGACTGTTCACTGTAGCATTCACAAAAGGAAAAAATCTGTTCACTGTATCCTACTTCAGTTCACTGCTTGGTCCACAATGGGAAGAAACTGTTCACTGATTTTCCACAGCTGAAAAAAAGAATTGTCCGCATTGATATAGTTCATTGATTTATCCACAATAGAGAAAGTAAATATAGCACATATATTTCACTGATTTGATTCCACATTAACAATAAAAAAGCGCACCTATTGTTCAGAATGAAAACAGACATCGGCGCACTGTCAGATTCACTCATGAAAATTTTTACAGATCTTCGTCGGATTCTGTATCCTTCTCGGTAATGTCTGGTTCTGCGAGCCTGTCTGGAGCTGTGCTGGCGCTGGGCAGCTGTTGGTAGAACTGATGGTGTCGCTGTGGCACAACTCCTAGCTGGCAGAGGTCCAGGAGGTCTTTCTTCTTTGCTTCAGACAAAGGCAGACGATCCGTGTACCGCTGAGGAAGGTCCTGCACATTGCTCACAGCTTGCTGGCGACCTCGACGGCTGTTTCCCTGATCTTCAGGCTCCGGAAACACTCCGTCATTCCATATTTGAAATACAGCGTGTCTTCTTCCTTTGTATACCTGAGCCACTTAATCTTTAGCCAGCTGATTTTGGCTCCTGTGATATCAGTCTTGGTATTCCTCATTGTCTGTGAAGCAGATGTTTGAATCCAGAAAGTCTGCATATTCAAGGGGGGAACTACGATGTATGGGGAATTTGATCTTGCCATCTGAATGACTGTATGCCACTGATCTGGAATGAAAATGGATGCATTCTTTTTCGCTTTTTCTCGATGGTAGCATGAATTGAATCACACTCCATATGGGTATGGCCGCTTTCCAGAAACTTTTGGTCGATGATCTGGATGTGGTCAATGCTTTTGACCGCATAATGAAGAGCAGCAGCAACGAACTGATTTCTATTCTGTCCCCCACAGGTATCAGAATACAAGATGACACGGGTGATGTGTTCTGGCAATGACTGGATGTAACGCAGAAGACAGGTGGCAACTTCACAAGATCCTTTGTTTCCATCACATTCATTCCAAACAAAGCAGGAGGCTTCTTTGTCTGAAAGTGAGAATACGGTCAGGTTGTAAACTGCCAACTTTCTTTTATAATGAACTTGACTTACTAGGGAGCATGGGGGTTGTTAGCACTGCCTCCATATCAAACGTGACTGTGTGAGTGTCCTCCTGCTTCTGTGACAATTTTTTGTCTTTCTCCTTTTCCTCTCTTGACTGTCGCTTCCTCTTCTGGTGTTCCTCGTACTCCTTCTGTCTTCCTGCTGTCAGTTCCTTAGCACGTTTCTCCTCCTGATACCTTGTGCAGATGAGGCATTGATCCTTTTTAGGCTTATGAAATGCCAAGTTGTACTCAGTATTGAAAATCTGTCTGTAGAAGCTAGAGGACACAGGCGCCACCCCTTCTTCTTTACAAATGTCACAGTAAAGTGAATACATTCTGTTAATATTCAGCCTTGAGTCAAGAAATTTCCTTCTACTCCCCTGCCTGCAGTAATGCGACTCAACTGCTGGAAAGCTCTCTATGTGTCTTTTCACCTTAGATCTATCCTCTTCAGCAGTCTTGTTAGCAGGTGTGTGCTTGCCTCGATTATCTTGTCCAATAAATGTCCCATCTTGACTGTGCTGTAGAGCATGTGCGACATATCCGTGGCCCACATCCAGTGTGGCTAGAAAAAAGTCTTGCATACCTGCACCCTCTCCCCTTCTGTGGTCAAAAAGTAGGCTCTAGAAACCTGTCTCTTGTTTATTACTGGCTCTTTGTTGTCATTGAGGTATGTTCTGGTGTCCTTTTGATCCACATGTCTACAAATGAAATCTTTTTGTCTCTCATATGCATCAAGCCCATAGTATGTGTTGAATATTGCTAGCCTTTTGTCGAAGCCGTTTCTCTTGCCGATTTTCTCTGTGCATCTGAGTCTACATTTGCAGTCTATGTCTTGGACCTGCCTCTTACGTGCTTTTTTTTCCCTCTGCTAGTCACATACTCCTGGCCCTGTAGCTTCAGCATTTTTCTTGAATTTTTCTTCCACTTCTCAGGCTGTGCTTTTCGTTTCTTCGGAGGTGTCTTTTTCTGTGGTGTTGTGTAGACTTGCGTTTGTTCTGAAGTTTCCTGAGATGGAGATGATGCTTTTGGAGAGTCCCTTGTTCTCTTGTGGACCAGAATTGCTTGTTAGAGTTGACACTGATGGTGGTGTTGATGGTGGTTCTGGTGGAGCTGACACTGGAGGGGGTGGTGAAGATGGTGGTGGTGGTGGTGGGGGAATGTTGGCATGGTGGTGACTGTTGTTGTGTCTCAGGTTCAGCCACTGGTGGGGGTGGAGAAGTCGCATTGCTGTGTGGGGTGGTTAATTCTTCGGTCGTTCCAAACACAGTGTACAGATGTCTCTTCAGTTTCACACAACCGTCATAGTGCTCGCTATTATTCAGTGCCAGATATGCCAAGTAGATGGGTGAGAAAATGCTGCTACCATTGGTTAGAGATGGAGAAACGTTGATGACGTAGTTATTTTTCCTGCTTGTGAAGATTTTCAGTCGTCGCTTTGTGAGGTTGGCCAGTGCCAGCGGCATCACATCATTTAGCAGCATTGTTCCAGAATCCTGATCTTCGCATTTCTTCAAGTGATGTTTTTTGCAAACTTCAAAAGATCATTCTCACTGTTCACCCCTTCATCAAGGTGAAAAAAGCCAAGGTAGGCATGCAGGTTGTCTTCAATATGTTGGCACAGAGAGGCGCGAAGCGTGGGTTTCAGTGTGGTTGTCCAGATAAATGGAGGCAGCTTTAAAAAAGCAATTTCCATCAGGATACACTGGTTTTCTCTCCATGCTATTGGCCAAGAGAAGACTATCCAGACGTTTGGTGTGAATCCGAACAGCCAGCTCATGAAGGGTTTCTTCTCTGTGGCTTTCAGTAATTGCAGTGGCAAGTGGATCTCCCCCTGAAACATTAAAGATATGCTTTTCATGAAGCTTTTTAGTTAGGACAGACTTTTAATTCTGTTTGATCAGCTTCTGACAGACTTGTTTTCATCCAAACTCATTCATGTATACACAGTGACCTGGACTCTTTCCAACAGTTTTTATGATATACAATATAATTATAAAATATACAGTGTGGCTAGGGGGAATATATATATATATATATATATATATATATATATATGTGTGTGTGTGTGTGTGTGTGTGTGTGTGTGTGTGTGTGTGTGTGTGTGTGTGTGTGTGTGTGTGTGTGTGTATGGAGGCGGTTGGCTCAATCGGTAAGACGCAGGATCGTGATCTTGTGGTCCCGGGTTCGAGTCCCGGTTCAGCCGTCCGTTTATTAGCGGGAGTAACCATTTGTTCTGACTCTCCTCTCCCCAAGTCCTTCAGATGAGACTATAAACCGAGGTCCCGTGTGTATATGCATGCAGAAGATCAAATGCGCACATTAAAAATCCCG
Source organism: Conus betulinus (assembly GCA_016801955.1). NCBI lineage: Eukaryota > Metazoa > Mollusca > Gastropoda > Neogastropoda > Conidae > Conus > Conus betulinus. The sequence continues at coordinate 18,360 of JADBJO010021719.1, forward strand.
TAATCCATGTCAGTGTTCGGTGGGTTGCAGAAACATGAAAATGCCCAGCATGCACCCGGGGCTTTACCAGCACACTGGGATATGCAGTCGATGAAGCATCAGCTAAAATAGCAGATATGGTGTGGCGTATATGGGATATTCTGCACACAATGACACCGCCTCGAGAACAACTGAAACTGTAACAATATATTATACACAATACTATATTTGCGTAGACAAAACTTGCTTAATAAGATTCAAGTTACTGGCTTTACATCCACCCTCAGCCTCTCTCCTGCTACAAAATTTGTCATCACAAACAATACTGAAGTAATGATCGATACCTTGAGAAGTTCCATGAGAAGATGCAGGCTCATGCTGGTCAAGAAGTAAACAGGTCTCCTCATCAATGTCAAGATCTGACCAACTGTCGTCAGTCATGGTGCCTGATTGGGAGAACAAAGAAAATATTAACGCATCAGTTTAAATCGTGTATCACAGTCTTCACAACATCTCTTCCTTCAAACGTGTTTTGCTATTTATTTCAGCTACTGATTTACCAATATGGATGAGCAGCAAAGCCAACTGTACAAGAGGAAAAACCAATGAAGCTACACATACTTCTTTATTCACAGTATTTATTCCATCATATTTACAAGAAAGCTTCTGTGCGTCTTTGAAAATGTGTTCAATTAATACACTTTTAAAAACAAATTAACTGCATGTACAAAATATTAAGGAAAAGGTATTGTGAAAAAGGAAACATATAGAAAGTACAATAGTTTTGTTTCTTATTACTCGGAGGAAGAGGGAGAGAGAAAAAGCAACAACAGAAACAGAGGGAGGGGGAGAGAGAGAGAGAGAGAAGAGAGAGAGAGAGAGAGAGACAGAGACAGAATCAGAGACAGAGAGAGAGAGAGAGTCGTAGCATAGTTAGAGATAAACATGTTAGGCGTAGCCTATTCTGCCAATATGAGCCCTGAAAAAAAAAAAAAAAAAAACACACACAAAAAAAAAAAAAAAAAGAGAGAGAGAGAGAGAGAGTTGTAACATGGTTAGGGATAAATATGTTAAGCATAGCCTATTCTGCCAATATGAGCCCTGAAAAAACAAAGCAAAAACAAAAACAAAAGAGAGAGAGAGAGAGAGAGAGAGAGAGAGAGAGAGAGAGAGAGAGAGAGAGAGATACTTACTGATTTAATACGACGTCAGTGGAGTTGGAAGTAGAAGCAAAAACTGCCAGTGAAAGTTTTCTGAATGCAGTGTGAGGAAAGTGTGAACGGTAAAAGCCGGATGTGCTGGTGTATAGCCACTTGTTTACACCAGCATCTCGCCAGACGCTCCCCTGATCTGTGGGAAACAAGCCACTGAACCCCCGCTGACCCCTCCTTGACCGAATTCTGCCATTCCGGTGCCTGATTTTCCCCACCCAGAAGTGACCAGCAGGGCGGTGTAATCTAATAGCCCAACCTTCTCTTTCACTTGCAGGAATTTCCTCAGCCAACAACTGATAACTGCTAACATAACAAGTTTGGCCTGAGAGTGGTGATTCCCCTTTCTGCCATTCCTTCTTGGGGCCACAGTCTGTGACTGCTAGCTGTTCGTTTGTGGCATGCAGAATCTGGCTGGATGTGGACAGAGCAACAACTGTTTCTTTGCTATCAACCAAAAACTAATGAATGTTTCATAACCATGTTTCAGCATATTAAACAGACTGTATTAATACACCTAAAAATATGAAAAAAGTCAAAACACATTTTTTTTCGAGATAAACAGTTGTGGCTCTAATGCATCGCAAAGAGACAGAGGGGCAACAGAGACATGTATCGGCCAAATTGACATCACTTTATAGTGGCTATACGTTGAAAGTTTTACGGCAGCTAAACCAGGCACCACCGAGGGTGACAGGCGTTCGGCTTAATCTGTCATCCCGTGTTTACAATATCAAAAAAAAAACGAAAAGAAAAAAAAAAGAAATATTCAATCTCGCCACGAAAAAAAAAAAAAAAAAAAAAAGACTCTCAAAAACCCACAGCGCGGAATGCATGTGATGGCTACAGTCTCATGTATCAGTCGCCAGATCACAACACAACCGAAAACAAACATCTGACATGCTATCAACTGTATGCAAAGAAATAGGTCACAGGGCACAAGGTCAGAAAACCAGTGGACGACAATAAGTATCACAGAAATTTAAAAGGGCGGAGTCAAAGAGTGACAGAAAAGAGGAAATCCAAAGCTAGACATTGGATGAAGCACGTTAACATCAGGTCTAGCGGCTGCACTCACCTGATAATGCTTATATGACAGCCAGGGATAAGTGACCCAGCAGAGCGAGGAAAGGGGCCTATCTTACACCACACTGTACCGCCAGACTGACAACACATTCAAAGAGGATAGCGATACTGGAAACGGTTTCTGGCGGGCGCCAGCATGATTCGAATTCTAGCAACTCCATGCTTTACTCGGGAATTAGCTAGAAACTGGGACACGCAGGAATACAGTTTGGAATCAAGGAGCATCAAAGCACACACACACACACACGCACACACGCACACACACGCACGCACACCACACGGAGATGAAGAACTGACTGACTGATTAACAGACAGTTTGACGGATAGAAGCAGAGAAATAAAAAATATGGTACAGATTATACGGATTAAATAGAAAAGTAGATACATAGACGGATTACGTAGGTTAGATTAGATAGATGATGATGATGTGTGAGAGAGAGAGAGAGAGAGAGAGAGAGAGAGAGAGAGAGAGAGAGAGGAGGGGGGGATGACAGGCAGGCAGAGGCAGACAGACAGACAGAGCTGGAGAGAAAGGTGCGTGTATCCACAGAGAAGAATGCGCTCTCTACCATCTTCCTCATGTTGGTAGCAGTGGGGTCAACCAGTGTCCTATACTCGTTGTGTTTGTTCAGAATGGCGTCCTTCTTGGCCTGGGTCAGGGTGACGGCTTTAGCTTTTGGGTTGTCCTCCAGACATAGCGTGTGGGTGGGCCGGTATTCCCTGTACTTGGCCTCACACACGTCGAGCTCTCTGTCTCTTTGGCCCGCTGCACTGTCTGGGGAGCCTGCACGCAAGTGCGTGACGCGACCAGTTCATTTGTTTGTCTTTTCTTAACATGAGCTGAAATGAGGATATTGTACAGTGAAATTAGAACTAAATCAAGTTAAGCAAACAAACACCAACTACAAACACTTGTAACTTTTCAATGCAGACCTTCGGCAAGGTGGCAGGCACGTTTCCTGGTCTCGTTCTTTGAGTTCATTCAGGGGTGAAAGCAAACACTAGTATCCATCAGGGAAAGTAAAAGACAGTGCGAACAAAAGGAGTTATTTCTCGTGTTGTTATTTATTTATTTTTAAATAACACTGCAACAGTATGAAATCACAATGTTTACTCACTCAGAAAGTGTTGCTATTCAGTGAAAACAAATGAATTCGTAGATATCTATAATTGGTAATATTTCATTCAAAAGAATTTTTGTTCAGAGGGAAACTGATTACGGTCGTTCAACCAAGTGACCAGAGCCCCGGTCGCCGGTTTTCTGTGTTCGTCTTCAGGGGCCGTACTTATATGTCGTCGGTAAACTTACTTCTACAACGAGATTAACTCCTGAGTACAGACCCTGTGGGTTCAGCGAATTCTACTTCCGTACCTATATCATCTGGGTTTTGTCTCGGTTTCTACCTACGAAGTATCTAGAAAGTAAAGGTTGAATGTCAGATAAAAAGAGGGATTTCCTTCTTCTCTGCGCATGTCTTGAATAACCGCCAACTTTCTGCGCATGCCCACAAACACGCTGACGCAGGCACACACAAAGACTGAAAAAGCAGATTAACTGAAAAAAAAATTGATAAAACTATCAAAAGGCCATAAATACGATGAAGTCACACTCACATGCACACACACATACACACACTGATACATAGTAACAGTGACACAGACAGGCACAAAGACAGATTTAGCCTCCTCCCCCCCTCCCCCTCCCCCCAATACACACACCAAGAGCTAAGCCAACTATCGTAGCAGACGAACTTGGGAGCTACAGACACACGAGTAGAGAGGGGGGGGGGGGGGGGGGGGGGGGGGGGGGGGGGGCAGTTCCGTGTCTCAGTCTGTGCAAATCAAATTCAATGTTTTCTGGGAGA
>JADBJO010021720.1:5000-10000 GCA_016801955.1 Conus betulinus
AGTAGCAATTTAAATTGACACAGGAGTCATTTTTTTTCTAGGGGAGTCAATATTCGACGTAACCATGGAAGTCAATATTCCACAGAAGGAGTCAATACTCTCTGTAGAATATTGACTCCAAAATCTGTAGAAAACTGAACGGTTCATTTTTCTCCAGAGAAAAAAAGAACCGGGGAGTCAAATTTCCATGGAGTCAATATTCTCTGTAACACCGGCAAGGATAATTTAGCCTCTGCTTGCAGGCAACGTCAGTCTTACACACACACACACACACACACACACACACAGAGAGCTCACTTATGATATAGATTCAATGTTTAAAACTGCTACGTGTATACCGGTTTTCATCATGATGATTGATCAAAATTTACAAAATTAGAGTTTTTATCAGTTACATTATTTTGTGTGTGTGTGTGTGTGTGTTTGTATTGTTCAGCTTTTCAAACCGACTCCTTAATTTGGGCGCGGACGTTAAACCCAACTGAAAGGCCCTAACTTGAATGTAAAAGTGGCACGATGTTCCGTATATAGAAGAATTAATTGTTAAAATATAGATGGAACGTGTTAATTTATGCTCAGTTTTCCTTATATCTTTGAACAATAATTTTGGGTACACAGTTAGGAATTTTTTCCACTCGCTTTGTAGCTTTCAGCAAAAGATAAAGAATGATGTTTTTTCGACACTAACTTACCAAGTAAGTTTTCTCAAATTGGTGTCGTCTGTTACATACGTTTTTTGTGCATGGAAAATGGTAATGAATTACGAAATTTCAAGGGAAGAACTAATTTGACATATAATGTATGACGTGATATTACGTCATTGCGGAGTCCAATGTGAAAAATGTTATAGCACAATTGGAGAAATATGTTCTTATTAATTTAAATGAGTTACCCTTCCATGTGGGCAATGAATCCAATTATTTATCGACTGATAATTGTTTTAGATATATTTGATTAGAGAGAGAGAGAGAGAGAGAGAGAGAGAGAGAACAAGCTGGGTTTAGTTTCCAAATGTTTCGAGGCCTTGCGACCTCTCTTCCTCAGTGGGACCTTTTAATGACGAAATGCATCCCTTCCACGCAGATTAATACGTCATAGATAAAAGTACGTCATTGGTTAAGAGACCTAAAAAATCACAGGTCGTGTTACACAAGGAAAACGTTTCAACTGAGCAAAAAGCTGGAGAAAAAACATGATTATGACAGAACTTGGATCAAATTGATCACTCCCCCTCCCCCCCCCCCCCCCCCCCCCCCCCCCCCCCCCCCCCCCACACACACACACCACACATACGCCCCATCCCACCCACCCCCACCCCCACTCCCCCACCCCTGACAACCCCCACCTCCATCTCCACCCCCATCCGCCCACTCCCCCCCCCCCCCTTTACACACTCCCCACCCCCACCACCCCCAAAACCCGTACACACACACACACACACACACACCTCAACCTCAAACAGGCAGGCAGACTGTCCATCGCTGTCTCAGTAGTTGACGTCCTCGATGGTGTTGAGTCCATGTGGGGTCAGGGTTTTTAATTTCCTGATCCAGAATGTCTCTCTTGTCAGTCTTAGCCTGAGGGTGTGGCCATAGACCTTTTCCAACAAACGACCTTCATGTCTGAGCGATACTGGTAGAAACGTGTTTGAAGGATAGCACCTGTTTGTCCAACGTACTGTGTGGATCTGCAAACATCATAGTAGAGCACGTAGATCACCCCACTGGAGTCACAGGACAGTTTGTTGCGAATGGGGGAAAGACTCCCCGGTCACCGCACTCGAGTAGTTGGTCGCCTTCACAAGATGCTCCTTGCAAATTATGCATCTGAGCCGATGGCAAGGCTCGCATCCACCCTCCTTGTCAGGTCCAAACGGCAGAAGTGAGGGCATCAGCAAATTTCGTAGAGATTTGCAGCACCTTTCCCCGACAACCGGCAGATCTGGCATGGCCCGCTTCATGCGTGTGCTGGACTGGGAGCGTGGGCTGTAAATCTTCCAGCCAGGTCCTCAAAGAGGGGTTTGAGGGCTGGTGGGTTATGACAAACGGTACCCTGGTGTTGGGCTCCTTCTCTCGGTACTCAAGGGTTGTGTTTGGTGCGTGTCATCATCCGAGCAAGCTCCTTGGCTTTACTCACGCCAGCAAGGTGGTAGCCGCGTCTGAGGAACCATGCCGTCATCTTTACAGCCTGGGCATCGAAATCTTTGATATTGGTGCACAATCGACGTAGCCGCAAAAACTGGCGGTAAAAGGAACGTTCTTTCTCACATGCTTGGGGTGGCAGGATCTGTGGGGTAGATACGCGTGGCTGTCAGTCAGCTTTGTGTAGATGTCAGACACTAGGAAGCCCTCCTCCAGTCTGACGAGTACATCAAGGAAGGGAATCTGTACTGTGGAAGAGGACACCATGAACTTTATGGATGGATGAAAAGAGTTGATGTATAGTTCAAAACTCTCGAAGTTCATTCTCTGTTCTCAACCACAGCAGAAAAAAGATGTCATCTATAAAGCGCTTCCAAAACTCCTTCAGAACAGGGACAGGGCTCTCAGACAGTAGTTGTGACTCCAGCGCACCCATGAATAAATTTGCGGCAGTGGGCGCCATGGGCGTGCCCATCGCAGTGCCTACTACCTGGTGGTAAAACCTGGTTCTCGGAGTGAATGTAATTGTTAGTGAGAACATGCTTTGCAGCTTCCAAGATGAGGGTCAAGAGGTGGTCTGTAGACCGTGGAATTGGAGGCGTTCAAGTGAAGGCGAATGGCGGTGAGAAGCTCTTCTTGGGGGATGTTGGAGTATAGGGCTGTCCCATCTATTGTCACTGACCAGGGAGCTTCGGTGAAGGGAGCATGGAGGTCGTTCCATGTGTTGAGGAGCTGTAGGAAGCGTGTACTTCCTTGATGTGGCTTGGAAGGGGTCTTTATTGTGTCTTGAAGCCAGTGGTCTACTAACTTGCTGAGGTTCTCGGTGGGGCCACCCACCCACCCCCGACACAATGGGACGTCCTGGTGGCTTGTCAACAGACTTGTGAATCTTTGGCAGGGTGTAAAATTGGTGGCAGCTGACCTCCCTTGGTTCCACCAAGGCCCAGCGTCGGGTGTCATCGTTGATGGCGTCAGCGGCGTAAAGTTTCTCTACAATAGCGTTGGAAGCTCTGGCAACTCTAAAAGTTGGGTCCTTGGGAACGAGTTGCAGTGATCACTGCTGAGAAGTCTTTCTGCTTCGGCGATGTAGTCATGGCAGTTCTGGACTACTATAGCTCCGCCCTTATCAGCCGTAGAGATCCTAATAGTCCTGGTTTTCACAAAAGCGTGCAGGTCACGTAGAGCCTGTCTTTCAGTAGTGTGAGTTGGAGGCCTTCAAGTGAAGGCGACACTAAGCTTTGCAGCCTCCAAGATGAGGTCAATAGGTGGTCTGTAGATATATATATATATATATATATATATATATATATATATATATATATATATATATATATATATATATATGTGTGTGTGTGTGTGTGTGTGTGTGTGTGTGTGTGTGTGTGTGTGTGTAGTTGTATATTTGGAGTTGTACACACTATATATTAACTTACTTTCGGTTCGTGTAAGTCGTACATCATTGTTCAGCGATCAAAACTGCGCCTGTATATCGAATTTCATGGAGTACGGTCTAAATTTAGAAATTAATGGTTTTTAACGGTCAGTTTTAAGTTTCTGTTCATATTAGTTTGTCTATCATTGATCAGCGTGTAAAATTGCATCTGCATGCCAAATGTCATCAAGAACGGTCTAAATTTAGAAAATAACGGTTCTTAACAGTCTTTAACGCTCAATTTTAAATTTCGGTTCGTGTAAGTCGTATATAACCATTCAGCGTGTAAACCTGCATCTGTATACGACGAGGACGACATGGTCAGTATGGGGACAGAACAGTGATGTGGATGAAATACAGCACAGAACTGACCTGGCTAGTGACGAGTGGAAAGTGACGAGGAGGCCTGGCCACAGGAACAGCTCAGGTACCGTTAAAGATACTAAATTTGAATGTGGCTGGACCAGTCCCTAAACTGGAAATCAGTGACTTTATCAGTTACCTAAATACTTTTGACTTATTGTGTTCGACTGACACATACATATACACAGGTTTTGAATTCCATGCGCTTAAAGATTTCAAAGCGTTCACTTCTCCAGCCAAAAAGTTGACAAAAACAAGGAAGACGTAGTGGAGGAGTTGTTGTTTCTCGTCAAACATTGTCTTGCTAAGTATGTCAGACAGAATAACGTCAGGTACTCTAAATTTGTGGTTCTCGAAATTTCGAAAACTTATTTAAACTAGATAAATGTATTATATGTCTGTTCGTATATATTCCACCTCGTGACTCTCCTGTGTATGATCAGTCATGTGATGGAATAGGAATAGACATCATTGAGCACTGGGCAGCTGATTTACTCAGCGCCAGAAATGAATTTTTATATCCTCATGGCTGGTGACTTTAATGCCCGTACAGGCCAGGGAAAATGCAAGAATGTGACAAACTATTTACGTCATAGTGATGAACAGGACAGCATCATTCCACGATCATCCCAAGACGTAGTGTTCAATGGATTTGGGAACCATTTATTATTATCATGTGATGTCCTGAAATGTTCTCTTCCAAACGGACTGAAAGAATATGGATTCGACGACTGCGTGACATATGTTTCCAAAGCCGGTTCACGTACAGTGGACTATTTTTATTCTGTCAAATGCATTGATTCGTGATTTTTTGTCTGACTTTACTGTTGACACCAACTGTATCGAATCAGACCATTTAGCAGTAACCCTAACGCTCAAATGTAGCTCTTACAAAACTCCTGGTAAACAGCGTGATGAGACAAAACCCACAATGGATGGATAAGTTGGTATGGGAAGACGAAAAGGTGAGTGTCTTTTCAGATTCATTACAAACTCCTCACTTTCAAGATAAAATGAAAAGAGCGCAAGCGTTAGTACACTTAGACACAAACATGGCCTTACAT